>JACXGI010001397.1:0-47916 GCA_016801175.1 Esox masquinongy | reverse complement strand
CCAAGCTAGCCTCTTTAGCAATGACCTTTTGTGTCTTGCCCTCCTTGTGCAAGGTGTCATTAGTCGTCTTTTGGACAGCTGTCAAGTCAGCAGTCTTCCCCATGATTGTGTAGCCTACAGAACTAGACTGGGAGACCATTTAAAGGCCTTTGCAGGTGTTTTGAGTTAATTAGCTGATTAGAGTGTGGCACCAGGTGTCTTCAATATTTAACCTTTTCACAATATTCTAATTTTCTGAGATACTGAATTTGGGGTTTTCATTAGTTGTCAGTTATAATCATCAAAATTAAAAGAAATAAACACTTGAAATATATCAGTCTGTGTGGAATGAATTACTGAAATAAATCAACTTTTTGATGATATTCTAATTTTATGACCAGCACCTGTATATGGTGTTTAAATCATAAGGATTATAGCCTGGTATTACGGGACAGTAATAGAACCATGGTATACAATGAAATGTGCCATGTTCAAATGTAGTGTTTACAGTGATCAGTGCGCCTGGTTATTAAAGTATAACAATGCTCAGAAGTGTGTTAGTGCAGTATATATACTATCATCAGTAGATTATGGAAAAAACACTCAAATCAGAATTCTGGGATGTTAAGTCAGATCAAATCCTTTCAGGCACAAACTGAGCCCGCCACACTTTTGGTGGCAGGCACTTTTATCGTAAAGGAAACAATTCTCACAAATACTGACTGTAAAAAAAAAATCAGCTCCCAATTGAAATGCTCTTCTAATCTTACACATTCAGACCTAGATGAGAGAAGGGGAGGCGAGAGGAGACAGCCGGGAGAGAGAGAGAAGGGGAGGGAGAGGAAGTGTGGGAGAGTGGCAGAGGGAGAGATAGAGGAAGAAATAGAGTGACAAACACAAAAAGAGACAAAAACACAGAACAGAGAGAATATTATTACAAAATGAAAAACAGGAGAACCTTCACTAATCATTAAGGCGAGCAAGGTCAACACATAAACTACAAGATAATCATTAAATACAAAACCCCCATGAAGATACGAGGCTGGACAGGAAAATAACTAAGTATTGTAGACCCAGATGCTTTAGATATATTAAAGATTTACAGTATAGATTTATAAGGTGTAGATACAATATTAATTACCTTCTCTTTCTGTGGCATTGCTGTCAACCATCCCTACTGAGCGGCCTCCAGGATCTAAAACAGAAAAAGACAGGTCAGAGATACCATGTGAGAAGATCACTTAACAGTTAAATCTCCTGGGCATAGTTTCATTCACAGTTCAATGGGTTTAAGAGTAGCAAAAGAATCATGAGACCCACTAGTGAGCAAGAGTGTCATGAGACCCACTAGTGAACTAGCTTCTCCCACAGTGAAAAGAAACTATATTTTTATTCAGCAGCCAGTCACAATCTCCCATCACCACAGCCAAGCAGTTAATAGACCTTTATCAGGAAAGAGGGAGTGAGTTTGCACGATTTCTCTCTGAGAACAATACACAGGTGGAGTCATCATCATCGTCAATTGATTCGGTAAACAATTAGTCATAATGTCAATTTTATACTCCATTGTGCTGCATGTTTTGTAACACTTCCAATTAACCTACATAGAATCTAACTAAAGGCGTGTGTCATAGGAAAGCAAATACTGTACAGATACTGTGTGTACAGTATATCATTATATATTTTGTGAATTCACATTAACCTGAATTGAGACCGGCTCCTGGTTTGAACATGGATCTGCCGTGTGCCAGAATTGCACTGTGGCCTGTCTGTCCCCGGCCTGATTGGCCTGTCTGTACTGTAAGTACATGATACACTAGCCATAAGGGCATAACGTAAACAAAGTATCTCCCTCCAAAGCAGTGTTCTTCACAAATTTTCTAACTGACAAAATAAAGCATCTCTCGATGCAATGGCGGACACCAAGGGCCACACAGAAGGCCGTCAGGGGCCGTCTGTGGCCACGTAATGAAGAACACTGCTCTAAAGCTATGTATTAGAGTGTGGAGGAACCGATGTGGTTAAAGAAGATATTTTCAAAGATGGAAAGCAGAAGTGGTTTCATCATCTGAATCTAGTTCCTCAAACACAAAAGAGTGTGACTGCTAGGGCATTTCATATCTGTTTGGGATCATGTCGGAGCCCTTGCTCATGGTTTTGCCAACATATCTGGCATGACAATAAATTACAAGGTCAACGTAAGCGATTGCATTACGAAGCATTTGTTGTTTCCCCCCTGAATAATGTAAATATTATGTTTATTATACATACATTATGTATGAATAGTTAGGATTATTATGAAAAACTCCAAATAGGGTATTATTAACAAATATTGTGTATGTAATTTCCTTTATAGTGAAAAGTCTGAGAAACCATAAACCCAAGGAGAAAAACACATTTCATACATCAAATATTCTATATTTGAATTAACATACAATATTCATTAAAAAACCTACTAATTAACGCTATGGTGGAATGCCTCCGAGCCCCTGTCAAAATCAACACAACAGAAAAGACTACATTAGACTAAAACCTATGTTTAGTAAGAAAAAGCAGAAAAGAAAACACCATTCATAAACCAAAAGCTACATTGAGGCACCAAGAATACTAGTGCATTCAATACTTCATCTACTAACAGACCAGGCATACACGATACTATTTTATTCTTGGATTGAGCCTAAACCACACAGTTGAACATGGTTAAGTGGGAGCAGCGACGGCTTCGTTTGTGTCCGTCAAATCAAGAAGACCTAATGCGCAGTTCTCTCCCTGAGTAAGAGAGCTGCATACATAACAGACGGCTACAGTGAGAGAGGGATTTATGAACCCCTTGTCAATATTTGATCAACCAACCAAACACATGACCAGTATTGCTGTTGTCTCCTTTTAATAACACAGTGTTGTAAAGAGCTAGCCTGGGTACCAGTCTCTTTAGATAAGTCTACTCTCTGGTTGTCAAGGCAGCACAGGACGCAGAAACGAGACTGGTACTCAGACTGGCAGACAGCCACTGATCGTTGTTAACGTGCCTATTGATGTTTAACTACTCTACATGTCTGGCTGTGTCTGGTAGCAAAGAATGCAACTTTAAAAACAGGTTGCGTTATTTCAGGCCCGGTACCATGGAAAGCCTTAAGAGCCCTGACATTTACATACCCCCAAGCCTTCTAAAATAACAATATGAAAATATTGATAGTTTATTTGACTAAGATGCAAACCAACAAAGACACATCTATTAAAGACAAAGCATCCACTCAAGGCCACCTGCATAGTGTAGCCCATGTTTCTGATGCTGTCTGGCTTTAGTATAGCTTGTCATACTATTTCTGGCCAAACAGCATCAGATACATCAATTCCATATGGGAAAGATGGCGGGGGCACAGTTCACCATCTGATGCTAACATTGCAATGATTACATACTTTTAGAAAGAGTACTTTCACAATTATGATAACATCATGACTGGTCGGTTCATGCAATGTGAAAATGTTTTCCTTTTATATGGAGACTTGTTTTTACAAGCGGGTGCCCACGCAAGTGATGACATGAAACGATAATGTGTAATTCCCCCATGCAAAGCCAAATTGGATGTCTGACAGGGCATGAAGAAATGTTGGAGTTTGGGTCACTGTACAGGTTAATACCAGTTAGGGATACAAACACAAATACTGAGTATTATCAAACACATCCGACAGGCCACGAATCACACTGCCTCATGTAACTGACAGCTAGGCCATGTTCATGTACTTACGTTGTTGGGAGCGCCTTCTACAAATAAGCAGAGCAACCAGCAGTCCAACGATCAGAGATCCTATGACCACAACCGGGGCGACCCACTGTGTGACAGACGGATCCTCCTTTGGTGGACCTTGAAGGAACCGAAAAATGTGAAGTCCACAATTTAGTTACCAATTAAATGATTCTTTCATAGACATGTATACATATGTACTTAAATTCTGTCCTAGTAGGCTACCAGTGGAATGTTGATGGCTAACAGATGGTTCTGTACGGTGTGAATGCAGGGACAAAAGGGTTGCTTTTAATTGCCTAGCCTGCTTGATCCTCAAGATAACACCAATCTGTCATATGAATCCCCGGGAAACAGATCGGAATGTGTCCCTAATTGATAAGGACTACAGGACTAGTTTTGTTTTCCTTAGGTCAATTAACCAACTCCCACAACTTTAGTTTTAGGATGCACAGTGGATATAAAAAGTCTACACACCCCTGTTAAAATGCCAGGTTTTTGTGATTTAAAAGAATGAGACAAAGATAAATCATGTCAGAAATGTTTCCACTTTTAATGTGACCTATAATTTGAACAATTCAATTGAAAAACAAACTGAAATCTTCGAGGGGGAAAAATGAAAAATAAAAACCTTACAATAACCTGGTTGCAAAAGTATGCACACCCTCTTATAACTGGGGATGTGGCTGTGTTCAGAATTAACCAATCACATTCAAACTCATGTGAAATAGAAGTCATTACACACCTGCCATCATTTCAAGTGACTCTGATTAATCACAAATAAAGTTCAGCTGTTCTAGTAGGATTTTCTTAGTTGCATCTCAGAGCAAAAGCCATGGTCCGCAGAGAGCTTCCAAAATATCAGAGGGATCTCATTGTTGAAAGATATCAGTCAGGAGAAGGGTACAAAAGAATTTCCAAAGCATTAGATATACCATGGAACACAGTGAAGACAGTCATCATCAAGTGGAGAGAATATGGCACAACAGAGACATTACCAAGAACTGGACGTCCCTCCAAAATTGATGAAAAAACGAGAAGAAAACTGTTCAGGGAGGCTTCCAAGAGGCCTACAGCAACATTAAAGGAACTGCAGGAATTTCCGGCAAGTACTGGCAGTGTGCTACATGTGACAATAATCTCCCATATTCTAAATATGAATGGGCTATGGGGTAGGGTGGCAAGATGGAAGCCTTTTCTTAAAAAGAAAAACATCCAAGCTCGCTTGAAGTTTGCAAAAACAAACATCAAGTCCCCCAAAAGCACATGGGAAAATGTGTTATGGTCTGATGAAACCAAGGTTGAACTTTTTGGCCATAATTCCAAAAGGTATGTTTGGCACAAAAACAACACTGCACATCACCCAAAGAACACCATACCCACAGTGAAGCATGGTGATGGCAGCATCATGCTTTGGGGCTGTTTTTCTTCAGCTGGAACCGGGGCCTTAGTCAGGGTGGAGGGAATTATGAACACTTCAAAATACCAGGCAATTTTGGCACAAAACCTTCAGGAGTCCGTTAGAAAGCTGAAGATGAAGTTCACCTTTCAGCATGACAGCGACCCAAAGCACACATCCAAATCCACAAAAGCATGGCTTCACAAGAAGAAGATTAATGTTTTGGAATGGCCCAGCCAGAGTCCAGATCTGAATCCAATTGAACATCTGTGGGGTGATCTGAAGAGGGCTGTTTACAGGAGATGTCCTCGCAATCTCACAGATTTGGAGTGCTTTTGCAAAGAAGAGTTGGCAAATATTGCCATGTCAAGATGTGCCATGCAAATAGACTCCTACCCAAAAAACTGAGTGCTGTAATAAAATCAAAAGGTGCTTCAACTAAGTATTAGTTTAAGGGTGTGAACACTTATGCAACCAGGTTATTGTGAGTTTTTTGGGGGGGTTTTTCCCCTCAAAGATTTCAGTTTGTTTTTCAATTGAATTGTTCACGTTATAGGTGACATTAAAAGTGGAAAAGGTTCTGACATGATTTATCTTTGTCTCATTCTTTTACATCACAAAAACCTGGCATTTTAACAGGGGTGTGTAGACTTTTTATATTCACTGTGAGGTTTGGGAAAGCTCTGTCTTGCATTTTCATCCCTTCCACACGCATTTTTGCTCTTGCAAACATCTTAAATTTCCTTAGCACTTTTATCTTTGATACAGTTGATACAGTTTGAGTTGTGCTCAAAAGTTTGCATACCCTTGGAGAATTGGTAATATACAGCTCCAGAAAAAATAAAGAGACCACTGCACCTTTTTCTTTCCTTTCCAAAAAAGTCAAAAAGGAAGGTTTTGAGTGAGGAACAGAAGGGTTAAAATTAAGAAACCACTGCAAATTGAACGCTTCTGTTCTTCACTCAAAACTTTCCTTTTCAACTTTTTTGGAAAGGAAAGAAAAAGGTGCAGTGGTCTCCTAATTTTTTCCGGAGCTGCATGTACCATTTGTACAAAAAAACATGAGTGAGCAGGCAAAACACATCTTTTATTTCTTATGGGATTCAAATTGAACTGTAGGTTATAACAGATTGGCACAATCATAAAACAAAACTTGGCAACAAAGAAAAAAATGAACTGACCCCTGTTCAAAAGTCTGCATACCATTATTTCTTAATACTATGTATTGCCCCCTTTACCATCAATGACAACGAGCAGTCTTTTGTAATAGTTAGACAATGAGGCTCCGAATTCTTGCAGGTGGTATAGCTGTCCATTCGACATGGCAAAATGCCTCCATGTCATGCAAAGTCTTTGGTCATCTTGCATGAACCACACCTTTGAGATCTCCCCAGAGTGGCTTGATGATATAAGGTCAGGAGACTGTGATGGCCACTCCAGAACCTTCACCTTTTTCTGCTGGCACCACTGGAGGGTCAACTTGGCCTTGTGCTTAGGGTTGTTGTCATGCTGGAAAGTCCAAGAGCTTCCCATGCGCAGCTTTTGTGCAGAAGAATGCAAATTGTCCGCCAGTATTTTCTGAGAACATGCTGCATTCATCTTGCCATCAATTTTCACAAGATTCCCCGTACCTTTACAGCTCACACACCCCCAAAACATCAGTGAGCCACGACCATGCTTCACAGTGGTGCTAGTATTCTGTTCACTATAAGCCTTGTTGACCCCTCTCCAAACATAGCGCTTATGGTTGTGACCATAAAGCTCTATTTTGGTCTCGTCACTCCAAATTACAGTGTGCCAGAAGCTGTGAGGCGTGTCAAGGTGTTGTCAGGCATATTGTAACCAGGCTTTTTTGTGGCATGGCGCAGTAAAGGCTTCTTTCTGGCAACTCCACCATGCAGCTCATTTTTATTCAAGTTTCGTTGTATTGTGCTCCTTGAAACAACCACACCGTCTTTTTCCAGAGCAGCCTGTATTTCTACTGAGGTTACCGGTGGGTTTTTCTTTGTATCCTGAACAATTTTTCTGGCAGTTTTGGCTGAAATCTCTCTTGGTCTACCTGACCTTGGCTTGGTATCAAGAGATCCCTAAATGTTTTACTTCTTAAGTGATTGAACAGTACTGACTGGCATTTGCAAGGCTTTGGATATCTTTTTATATCCTTTTCTTTATAAAGTTTCATTACCTTGTTGTGTAGGTCTTGTGACAGTTTTTTTTCTGCTCCCCATGGCTCAGTATCTAGCCTGCTCAGTGCATCCACGTGAGAGCAAACAAACTCCTTGACTATTTATACACAGACACTAATTGCAATTTAAAAAGACACAGGTGTGGGAAATTCCTTTAATTGCTATTTTCTCCTGTGTGCGTCACCTTGTGTATCACCTTGTGTGCCTGTAACAAGGCCAAAAATTCAAGGATATGTAAACTTTTGATCAGGGCCATTTGGGTGATTTCTCGTATTATTATGATTTAAAAAGGAGCCAAACAACAATGTGATAATAAATGGCTTCATATGATCACTATCCTTAAATAAAAGACTGTTTTTGTGCATGATCAGTCATTTTCAAAACCAATGCCATCATTTCACAATTTCTGCCAGGGTATGCAAACTTGTGAGCACAAATGTGCTTGTTCTGTAATTGAGGTAGTCACTGGATTTTACATTAATTTGTTACATTAATTAATTGACTATTTTGGATTAATCTAAAATGGGTCAAAATTCTGTTCCTTCAACCTTGATTTAATTCTGAACCTGGAGAGACAAAATTGACAAAACTTGAAATCTAAACAAGGAATTCATGTGTCCATTAGATTCATTATATAAATCCAGCTAACCTGGATTCAGTCCATCAGAGTTTACTGTCACTTTCCAAGTACTACTTGTGTATAGAGATCGAACTATTCTGATTTCAACCCCCCACCTCCAAAAAAAGGTTCACTATGCAAGGGTTAAAATCAGGGTAACTTATTCCAATATCCTACAAAATAATTGTATTATTGTCATATCTCAAAATCAACACATATTTAAATTCTGTTTTCATCCAAATAAATTGTTTATCTACTTACTAAAAAACATTATGCTTTTAAAAGTAGACTACACTGAGGAAGAATTGTTCAATAACAGGTAGCAGTGACAGAGTGAAGGGGAGGTTTGGACCAGGTTGCACAAAGGATTACATTGTCAACATTCTATATAGCCATATAGTTAGCAACTGTGGTAGAACTTACTGGTTCCAGAATGGAAATCAAATGATTCCATTTTCTCCTGGACTCCGGTGATGCTGAGAACTTTGCATGTGTAGTGTTTGGATATATCCTTTCTCACTGTTAATTTGCTGGAAATGCAAAACAGTCCATTGTCTTTTTTTTTGACCACCAGTTTAGCACTGTCTGTCAAGTTCTTGCTATCCTCATCAAACCACCAGATCATTTTTTTCGGGGCCCTGTCTGTGGAGTTGCAGTAAATTGTTACAGTAGTGTTCCCTTCAATGTTGTTTTCAGGACTGGAGTTCGTGATTGGAGTTGTGTACACAGCTGGAAGAGAGCAGGAAGATACATTGTATTATTATACATGTGCAGGGATGGACACAAATTAATGTGTTCAATTACAAAATACAATTACCAAATACCCTTAAAAAAGAAGTATCAAAATCAAATACAGAGGAATTTTGCTAAATATTGTAACAAAATACAGGACCCCCATAGCTCAGTTATTAGATCACTGTGCTTGTAACACCAGGTTTGTGGGTTTAATTACGCATTTGTTGTTTCAAAATGTGTATACTCACGACTACGTTTCTCTGGATATTTGCTAAATTAGGTCATTTTTAAAACACGTAATATACAGCTTTATAAACTATCTGGTCAGAAACTACATCAGACTGCAGTTCAGCCCAATGAAATACAAATGACAAAATATGTATTTAAATACGTACGCCAAATAACAGAAATACTGCCCATCTATGTACATGTGCAGGATGCTCCATAGACCATAGTTAATTACAGTTAGATAAAGTGTGCATTTTACCTTATTTTGCTGACAATTGCTTTAGACCACCTCATGCCTATATTCTTATAATTATTTAGGGTTAGGCAATTTTTTTACTAAAACCTTAAAATACAGCTAACTACAGAATTTGCTATTAAGCCCAATATAAAGGTTGATTTTTTTTACACCTGTAGTAGATACAGTATACAACTGGAGTGGGTAAACATAGTTAAAACAGACTTTTTCAATGTCAATCCATATGTTATAGCTTAATTTGAGATTTTAGTAAACTGAATCTTAATTCACTCTCTATCACATTGTATTATTATCATTACAAAACTGTGCACCCCTACATTAAACAGTTCACCAAGATCTTTCAAGTTGTGATGAGGCCATTTACCAGCAAAGTATAGTAATTACTTAAAAAGTCTTGGTTGAATATTTGCACGTGCAATTCCCTCATCATGCAATGGAATAGTGTACGGTTTCTAGTTTTAAAACATAAAACAACCCCTCAATAAATAACTTTTCAACATCTCAAATGGACAGATGTCACGTTTCCACTGTTACGTTTCTCTGCATAAATTACACACAGTCCCCATCACCTTTCAGAATTCCCATTTCCATTAACGGCTATATAAAATGTGAATGTCGACAACAGTGAGATAAAAGCAGACCATATAAACGCTGATAATCTATTTTTCAGGAAGAATATGGTAAATTTCTCAATTTAATCACCGAGTTTGAATGCTAAGAGCAGAAAGAAATTATGAAGGCTAGTGAAAATTTCCACTGGAACTGATCAGTACAATTTGAGGAACCATTGTCACTCTGAAACAGAAAGTAACTCTGGCTTATGCTATGCTGTCCAAACTCACTCACACATGTACAAAGACAGAAAGACAGATATGAAATTCCTCAGAACAATTCCAAAATAAACATCCATATTATGTTTTTAACATAACTGCTTGGAATTGTGTGTGTGTTTGAAGAGATGACCAATGTAGAGCCACTATTGGAGGATAACTGAACTTGAATAGAGGGATGCATTTCGGCATGTTGGCAATAGACTTGGAAAGTGAGGGTCCGGAAAGTAAAATATTCATTGTTTTGAGCCATTTGAGATATTGAGATATTAAATATAAAAATTCTGTTTTTCGAAGAGAAAATTAATGGGTTACGTGACCCATGGAACCAAGATGGCAAAATATGGGCGCTTCCAGTTTGCAAGTCTATGGCAACATATCACATTAATGGCTATAACCAAAACTTATATTGCTTCCCAAGAGTGGCTGAAAATCATTAGGTTCATATATTTTCTTAAATTCTCAATTTGTGGAAACTCATTTGACAGACTAGACTACATCTAATAAGAAAAAAGTTATTGGAGTATCCTTTATTTTGAAACTGTAGGAGACACCTGGAAGTTCTTTAAGGAAAAATGTCAAAGGGTATTGTAAAGAACCATTTATACTTGTTACTCAAAGAACCAGATAAACAACATAGCTGCTCAAAAATCCATCCCAAAAGGTTTCTCAAAGCGCACTTAGAACCCTAAAACCCTCTTGTAAGAACTTATAGAGGTTCCCTCCAAGAACTCCAAGAATCTTTTTAGAGAGTTAGAGGACTTACCAGTGACATTGAGACTGACTTTTTTTTTATCATCCCCACTGTCAGTTTGCACCTCGCATTCATACTCCCCTGTGTCTGCCATCTTGGTGTTGGTCAACAACAGGGAGACATTAGGTGTCTTGTTGTTCCAGCCAGGTACAGCAAATTGGAATCCAGGGGACACTATTGTTGTGCCTTTATAGTAGTCCAACAAATCCTTTCCCATCTTCTTCCAGTTCACTCCTATGATGGTCACATCATTGCCTGTAGATGTCACTATACATTCCAGCAATGACTCCTGGCCACTAAACCCATCATATTCATGTTTACAGTCCAATTCTACAAATTCTGTGAGAAAAATCAGAGAGAAGAGGTGACATTTAAAAATATATTTACTAGTTCATTTCATAATATCATAAAAGTAGTCAGTGTTTTCATAATGTTACAAATGTTATTATACTTCAAATTATTCCTTGTAACAATGTATACAGTTATTTCAGCAACACAGAAGGTTAACAATAAGCTGAAAACAATGAATATAAAAAAATATTATTAGGGAAAACATACTCTCAGATTTGCTGTTACAGGCACAAGGGATCGCCAAAAACAACAAGGTGATAACTAAACTCATCTTTGGATTCCTGAGAATAAAGAGAGAAATATAAAATGACAACACATCTCACAACAGTGTGAAGTAAGTCTAAGAAGAAAGAAAAATTAAAACAGTTGCTAATAAACAACAGAAAAATAATAAACAAAATTATCATTCACTTTGAACACCCGCATTGTTGGCTAGTGTCTTTGATGGATAAGTGCTGGTGCCTCTACCTCGTCAACAATAACATCGATTTCTTCAGCTCTGAATGCTTGTTTTCTCTTGTGTTCCATTTTTATTTCAAACAATTAGAATGGATTTTTCCAACTATGCTTTCTATTCCAATTTAACCAATCATGTATTTGATTGCTATGTAAGTAGCAATCCCCCCCGACATGATTTTTATGCGGCGGTATATACGCTTTGTACAGCGTTCTCGCGCCACACATTAACAGCACAGCTGACGTCGCATTGCGATCGTCCCACTGAAACACATTATGAATGTGAAAATATAAACAATAACAAATGACGGAGGCGCAGCACGCCCACTCTTCACCAAACACGGGCCCTCCAACTACCGCGGGCCCTGGTGCAACCCCACCCCCTGCACACCCATAGCTACACCAGTGGGAGGAACTGATGTGGTCGATTTCCGGAGATATGATTTTGATAGGCTGAAGTCCATCCCATTGGTTGGATATGTTTCGTCTACACTAAATGTCACTACTTTTTCGAGATTTACATTTTCCTATTGCCTAAGTGGAAGTAGTATACATCGCCAGCGATATTATATGCATCTGATAAGTAATCAACCTCTATCGACATGCAGTAGGCTATATTTTAAAACGTATTCATGGCCTTATTCCATTCCAAACGGCCGTAACGTAGAACTAATGATGCACTTTATAAAGAGCAACATACGTGGTGGTTTGGGAAACAGGAGTAAATCCGTCGTAACAAAAGCCATCTTAAGGCTACTTGCGTCGTTAAACCGTTCTAAGTGCCACGTTATCGGGAAACTGGGCCCAGCTCATTATCAAGTCCTTCATGAGCTACATCAGGTATGTTAGGGCAGGGAGAGGGGCGTCAAGGAGCAGGGTTAAGAAACACTGCCCTAAGGTATGCTAAAAGATATTGTCAAGTTTAGAGGGGAAAAAAGACCGGATCCTCAATATCGGGAGCAGGAAAGACATTGGCCAAAAGTAAAAAAAAACAAAAAAAAAACGAGTTCTTGAAAGCAATAAGCTACTTTTCTATTAGTTGTGGATTGTGGTATAAATGGTGCCCGCGTAATGATATGCTGCAACATTTGGGGTTGCATGTTTAAAGTAACTGATTGGTCAAAACCAAAGAGATGGGACGATTTCAGCTGCCTCCCGTTTTCGATAGCGGAACGGCAAGCGATTTCACCGCTAATGCGTGTAAGGGGGTCAGACACCAAGTTCATTGCCTCCACCTATGTTCAATTGTACAGATCCACGTGGTTTTAGGATACATTCTGCAGTTTTTGTAGGTTTGGTAGGGAACTGCAAAGAAAATCTTTAATTATGTGGACTAAGCAGCTTTCAAAAGATCTAAGCGACAACAGCATGGAAAGACAGATTGGAGGATAATATTTAAAGGCCATATGAATGTAACAGATCCTACTCAGACTCAAACCCGGGTGAGTCTCATTGCACAGCACTGTACTCGCTGGCCACCGTTACATGTATACATCCTTGGAGCAACGTTAAGATGATTATTTACAAGCAGATAGTGTATGGAACAAAAAAACAACATGCCTAGATCAGGCTGTTACATTCAAACTGGATGCAAGTAGGAGAAACTTTACCAAGAGGCCAATCGCAACTTTGACAGAGATACAGGTTTTTATGGGCAAGACTGGTCAGTGTGCATGTACAAAAAATATCGCAAACACACCAGAAATCTGGTGGATTCAATTAGTCAAGAAAACCATCCATGAACCCTGTTTAAAGTATGTCAAAAATCAATGGGAACTCTGTAGCCACATAGGAAAATGTTTTCTGGTCTGACAAATGTAAAATGGAACTTCTGGGCCTACATGCAAATTGTTACATTTGGCACAAATCAAACATGCTACATCAGTCAAAGAACAACATCCGTACTGTGAAGTATGATGGTGGCAGCATCATGTTACGAGGGTGTTTCTCATTGTCAGGGACTGGGGCACGTGTCTGGATATTAGGGAAGTTAATAAAGCAATAAAATAAAAGTCCTTAGAAAAACCTGCTGCCTGATGCAAGAAAGCTAGAACTAGGCAGAATGTTTTCATTGCAAGTGCAACAGCCAAAGCTACAGTACAGTGGCTAAGGAACACAGAAGTAAATGTTTTTTAAATAAATCCAATCAACAGTTTGTCGCATGATTCTGAGATTGCTGTCCATCAATACAAAGTAGGCAAAGCAAACAAAAAATATGGGTCAGTCAAACTCGATATTAACACACAGAGCTAGAGAGCTAATTAGCCAATAAATATATGCTATGTTTGATAAGGAATTGTTGGAAAGAAAACTAATCATTGAGTTATAGTTGTATTACAAATAGTTGAACACTCACGTACCCATGATAAAGACATTTCACCAGGAATTCCAACAAGTTCCTAGCAAGGTGTCAATCAGGGTTGCCAGATCTTATTGACTGTAAACCGAAAAATCACCCGCGGACTCCACACAAAAATATACCGATATATATACTGTTTTTTCGGTACAACCCTATTTGTAAATCGAATAGGGTAAGCCCATTTTTGTCATTAAAATTATCACAATTACTTAGGAAACCGTCCCATCTGCCAACACTGGTGTCAATATAGCTAAATAAATAAAGAACAACGTTTTGCAGTAGCGGCGCGAGTAACGCGAACTGACTATTTAAAAATGACGCGCGCAATAATGACAGAAATACAAATAAAAAATTTAAAAAAACGATTACACGTCTGGTATGACTCCATGGTGAATTTAAAACATCCTGACAGATTCTGTAGCCAATGCAGATGAAAAATGCTCAGAGGAATAAACATCTGAACAAGGATGGACCTCCCTAGTGAGATCTACTGGAAGGAAATGTTATAGAAATATTCATATTGATACCAGAATACATGCAATGAGTGAGGGACAAAAGTATTCAATACCCCTCATATTCATTTAATTAAGCACATCAATGTAAATGATATCTGAAGTAAATGTTTACATTTTAGACATTGAGATGATGTTCTTATTGACTTAGATTATCGATTGCATACATAATCCAAACAGTAATTGGACAAACTTCACAGTACACTACCAATAGTACAGGGAACGTTTATTTATGGGAAGGTTATATAACAATAGTTCAGTCAATTAATTCAGTACTTAATCATTTGGTCAATATTAGCCTGTCAGACAAATATATACACAAATGCTAATTTGCGTCAATTAAAAAAAATAGTGCATGGTTGCCGAAAGAGAGCGCTGTAGGAGTTACCCATTAAACATGATTCACCTCTACAATGAATTGCACACGTAGTTTTTCACCCCACGGACTTTATCTACATTGTCGCGTTGCAAAGTAAGATTAAAAGAAATGCAATTGTGCTTTTTCATTGACCTACACAAAATAAGTTAACGTCAAAATAACTACTCAATACAAAAAGTGACATCAGTGTACGTAGGGAAAATATGGGTAAAATGACCGTCCCAAGCCCCCAACGACCATGGCTAAAACACGTGAAACTAGGCAACAGGCTACTTGCACAATCAGCAAAACAGTTCCAAGGATACAGTAATACTGCAACAAAGACTCAAGAAGTATACAATTCAGGCAGAAAAACTGATTTAAAATGGAAATTACTTTAATATCAGGAGTGGTGCCCGTTGTGTAATAATAGGCAGTTACATTACTTGTAATGCAATATCAATTGGCAACAATGCGCTAATAATATTAAAATAAAATATAATACATTAGTTACAGACAAAACGTTCTTATCTTACCGCACAAACGTTTCAGGCTGTTCTCGTCTGGGTCTGCGTAAATCTGATAGCAACATGGACAGACTGACATACACTTTCGATTTCGATATTTTTTTAGGGAACAGTAGGCGATCTACTATAACGTTTGATATGGGCCTAAACTTACGACCTACCCATATCCTACATTACGAAATACTAATCCCAATGTAATGGGCAAGCTACAATCACACCGAAACGCGTTATACAGATTTGTATATACTGTATATTTGTATATACAGATTTTTATATACGCGTTATACAGATTAGTATATACTGTATATTTGTATATACAGATTTGTATATACGCGTTATACAGATTTTATACAGATTTGTATAAATGGGTGCTTGTATAAATTTTCACTTCTGAATTATTCAGACTGTTCTCGAGAGGAAATGTAAATTATTTTACATAAATATTTGCAAGCTGAATTTGTAAGATAACTTTATATTAGGTAACGTTAGAGTAAACACCAGCAGTTGGCACTGGAGAGCACAGTAAGAGTTAAATAAGGGATTCTGGTACCAGTCAGGGATGGTGGGTAGGCAGAAACCCACCACTGCTTCACCCCAATGGCCAGTTAGAATACAACCAGGTGATTTTTTTTTTCCTACCCAGAACTCTAACTTAACCCCAGTGCTATTCCCAACACTAGTTAAATTGTAACGTATCATACGGGTATATAAATTCAAATGTTATAGGAGTGTTTATAACACAAGTTACGAATTTGCCAAAATGTATCACACATTTCGATTGCACGTCTTAATGTAATCAAATATCATACAAATCACAAAAACTTCAAGTCAGGTTAAAAGGGAAACAGCATGTCAATCAGTTAACTCCCACGATCTGAGACTTTCAAGCTGTTTCTCAGGTTTGGTGGCAGAGCAAATGTTGAGTTATATTTTAAGTTTTTGTAATAAGGGAGGGGGGCCCTGTTACCCCATGTCACCCTACATGTAAATATATTTAGGTGTTTGAACTTAGGGACTGCCCTATAGTCCCATTGGAAATGAAATCCTGGCCATGTATGGTCAAAAGTGACTTTAATGTTCATTTTCATTTGTGCCAACATTCACTTACACAGTGAAACAAACCTGCATGAACAAGGTGGTCTTGCAGCCCATCTTGACTTCAACATCTTCCGAACAGTGTGAATCCACTAAAGCCACGTGTACAATTTCATTGAAATTTGACAGAAATTGACATGTGTAAATACAAACATTGAACCACAGGTTTTCCTGTACAAGGCAGACAGTAAAATAGGCATTGGACCTGTAAGAGACTATGACAGAAGTTTGAACAAAACTCTGGTTACTTTGCTTAATATGCCACATCTTGTTGATCCAACTGTGACAGTTAAAACAATTACTAGGCAAAATGAAAACTAGGCAGAGTTGTCATAAGGTCACTTGTCATTCTCAGATGGAGCGCCACATACAAACTAGCATACTTCATCTGTTGCTGAGAAAGTTTCCCCTTCTAAAAAAAAAACAAAAAACACATGGCTCTCAGAACTGGCACAGAAGTTTTAACATTAAGGACTACAGATACAACACAAAAATGAAAACTGAGTCACCATTCAATTACATTAGAACGCCCAGGAATTTACTAGGACAAATTCTCTTAACTTAGTCTTCAGGAATAACAACACCACCAGTGTTTTGACAGTTTGGCTCCCCACGTGGATGTTATCATAGAAATGTTCAAGTTCCCATTTTCATGCAAAACCAACATCCAACCACCAATTCATTAACAACTCACAATAGGATCCAGCATAACCTTAAAAAAAAATTCACAGTAAACTTTTTTTAAACAAACGCTTCACCAAAAATGCTTAAGTGGAGTCGACTAAAAAGAAGAAAATAAACAGGCATGCACACACTTTGCCTAACAATGAACACAGTGCAAAAGCACCAACATATTCGTACCCATTTTTTCTTCTGGATTGCATGTCAGAGCTTTTACGGTTGACACCAGGATGGAGTGATAGACAACTTAAACCTCATGCCCTTTGGCCAGCAGGCCTGTGACAACAGCACTGCGGGCGCCAGGGGCTCGAATCAGATACATAAAGTGCTTCTGTCAAAAAACTCTTACAAAAATTGAAAAAGTATCAAAACAATGGAGTCGGGGAAGGAGGGAGAAGGCAGGAGGAGGATGGAGACAATTCAGGGACAGAAATTAGTGGGGATGTTTCTTTTATCAAAACAAAAAAGGAACGGCGGAGTTTGGAGAAGAGAGCCTCAACCCAGGATGAGGCTGGATTTGCCCCCTGGGGGGTTCCTGCGGCCTGTGGGCATCCCGGCAGCAGGCTGGGCCGAGCCTCCTGATGGCTGTGGTGCTTCGTCCCTTTGCTCCTGGGCAGACACGGCCTCCTCAGTGTTAACTGAACACAGGAAGGGATGAACATGCCTGAGTCTCTTGAGCATCAAAACAGAAAACGTGTAATCCTCACACAAACAAGCAGTACAAATTACACACTTTTCCCACCTATTGGTCATAGCATTGTTAGCAAATGTTAGTGAAACCTTTTTCATTACCAACACCTAACAATGTGCAATGTAGTCTTAATCTTAAAACTGCAACACTGAAAATTATTTTAAAAATATTAACTAAAAAGATAACTGCCCTTACCAGCATTCCCCATGTCATTGTCTCCATCCTAAAAATGTTTTTAAAAAGTTAAAAAGTTAGAAACAGAGCGAGCTCTAGATAAACGACAAAGAAAAGTGAAAGTCTGTCATCAATAAGGAATGGAAAGTGTTTATCTTTGTTCATCTGGCTGTTCAGATGGGAAAGTCCAGCTATGCCCACAGATGCTTGGGACTTTCTGGAGTCAAACATGTAATCCACATAACCCTATATGTAACTAAAACAAATTAACCCCCCAAAATCCTCATCTTAGCCCCAACTCTTAACATTAACACCTAACCCGAATTTAGCCCTCACTTCACCATGGGTTACTGTACTTGTGTGGACACTGACTGACTGACACAGACCCCAGAGTTGGAGTCTTCATGGTTGCCGGAGGACTGGGCCACACATCTCCTCAATGGGGCTGATGGCTCTCCACACAGCACTCCAGTAGGCTTTCCACCTGTATAATCACAGCATTGGCATAAACAACAGTTATCTTCATTGCTTGCCTGGGAAATTTCAGGACAGATCAGTGAGGTCTTACATTGTAATCTAGATCTGACATTTAATCCTGTATGTCATAACTTCACCTAAAAACAGTGAGTCTCCCGGTCACAAATGTAGCTTAAAGAAAACAATGTGTTGCAAGTTATGTCCTAATTTTAAACTAAGCAACTTTGAGGGATCCAAGCTAAGACCAATAACAACGGAGTACACCAATTCAATAACCTGCCTTAAATCCCACAAACAACAAATAGTTAGCAACTGTCCTTTCAGGGAGCATGGTATTAATATTAATCTGGCATCATGCTGTAAGTTGTGTGTTGGAGAAAAATCTGTCATCGAATGCGTTGTTGGGGTTATGCGTTAACACAACGGTTACCATAGCACCACTAAAACCGATGAGCTAGTTGTGCTCGTGGAGGTTGTTTACAGTTACGCATTAAGTTCTCCCCATGTTAACTGATTTACTGGGTCATGCCGTAAGTGTCACAGAAACAAATATATCTCCAGTCAACCTCAATTTATTGAGATGTTAATGTACTTCAGGCTATACATTATCCTGTTATAAGATTCTCTGCAAAGTCCTACCTTTCCTTATTCC
Source organism: Esox masquinongy (assembly GCA_016801175.1). Taxonomy (NCBI): domain Eukaryota; kingdom Metazoa; phylum Chordata; class Actinopteri; order Esociformes; family Esocidae; genus Esox; species Esox masquinongy. Next base: position 28,851 of record JACXGI010001397.1, on the reverse strand, counting down.
TCTATACTACAATTCTAAGTGCATTGCAACATGTTAACGCATACTAATAGTATTTAAGCATACCATTTTAAATTTCTTAATTATTCATTATTAATCAAAAGCAGTTAGGAATGGCACCCTTCAAACCATTTTTCATGTCACAAACGTTTTATTTTTCTGACACATTCCTTCCCTAAAAACAAAAATTAAGTAATTACATGTAATTTATTTGGTAATGTTTAATGGGAAATTGACATGTGTAAATACATGGGGAAAAACATGCAGAAGGAAAAAAACATGCAGAAGCACTACATGCCTGAACGCCCACACAGAAACTGTCTCAGGTACTTTCTAAATGTTTGTCTGTTGGAAACAGAGTAATGTCAAGTGCAGACAGAACACATACTGGGACAGGCTAAATGCCATTCCTGTTTGGACAGAGTCCTAAGAGGAAGACGCAGAACGTTCACAGAGTACACAGGAGACAATTTACAAGAGACCGTTTTTAGCTTCTGTTATAGTGGAAACTTCTGGGGGCAACGACAGCTCAGCCAAAATGTGATGGGCCATACAATCTCACAGTATGGGACCACTGAGTGTTAAAATGTGTAGTGTAGTGCATAAAATGCCTGACCTCAGCAATGGTTCGGCCTATTTCCCTATGTTCAAGTGAAACTAAATCATAACGCAGAAATTTCAACAACATTTTGGACGATTCCTCCAACTTTGTGGCAACAGTTTGAAGATGCCCCCATGCCCAAACCTTTAACATCTTCATTCCTAAGTTCCCCATATACGGGGTACTCCTCCCCAATCTCAATGATGTAGTATGGTTTTTAAATGTGTGAACACCTGAATGTGATACATTACTGGAACGAGAAGCATCTCATGTGTGAATATATCAAAACTGTTGTTGCCCAAATGAAATAATATTCCAACTCCAAGCAAATATAAGCATATAACAAAACCAGTACTGTATTTTAAAACCGTGCATGCTCATATGCATGTAGACAGATAACTTCTTTTTCTCAACTTATCTACACAAACGATACACCATTTGAAAGCTGCTACTTCACAGATTCCAACAGTGATAGACATGTTCCTCTATGACCAACACTCACTAAACAATTAATCAAAGAACATCGATAAAAACCTTATTTTTTTTAAATTACAACAACAAACTGCATCTTACCTTTGTTGTTTTTGTTACCAAAAATAGTGTCTGATCGAATAAAACCACTTGAAAATATATTGATTTCAATGAGTTTACATGGCGCCTAGTGATGAAGAGGAAAGCCTTCAGAGAAGAGTGGAAGCTGTTACAGCAGCAAAGGGAGGACTAACTCCATGTTAATGGCCATGATTTTGGAAGGAGGCGTTTGACGAGCAGGTGTCCACATACAAAAGATTTATAGGTACATCTTCGTAACCATCACACAGAAAAGCTTCAGGAAAAATGGAGAGACTCAAAACAGCAGTGCAAAGAATAATTTATAATTGTTAAACTCCTTAATGCTAATTGCATTTCGTTGTACTGTACTTGTACGAAGACAAAGTTGAATCTAATCTAATGCACCCATATAATAATCACTGACATTAGCAACTCACCACACAGCATTCCAGACTGAGGAATGCTGTGAACTGTTATGGTCTCCAGCAGATTTCTTTTCTCAAACTCTGTTTTTCAGCTTCCAAAGTATATTCCTTCTTAAGAGTAAACGCCATATTGCATTAGTGTTGCTTTCTCTACTATGATTTCAATGCATGCAGAAGACTTTAATGGCAAGCCAGACTTGCTAAGCCTTTTTGTTGAAACATTTGACTAGTCAGGCCCAATGCCATCCCCTTTTCATTGTTTATTTGCTTGGGTTAACGGGAAAATCCACTGCTTGTTGGACTGTCGAACTCATGTTCAATATTGAAATTACATTGAAATATCAGGAACAAAACTGCAATATTCAAATAGGATTTGCATCTGACACAGCTTTTCTAAAATCCCTGCATCTTGTTATCGCACTCTTTCCCAGTAAGGCTTTAGGTGTTCTTACAACAACCAGGCTTGGGTAACACTATTCATTTTACTGCTGCTGGCATCTATGAAATCTGGGTATTGGCCTGTTTCTCCCAGTGAAATGGAGAAATGCTTGCATTTGCATCGAGGGAACAATTTTGATGGCACATTTGCCATATTAATGGACATATAGGGCAATAGAGCAGCTGGTAAATTTCCTTTTAACTTCCCGTTTTCGTAGAAGTCACAGCCAAGAATATGCTGTTGGATTCCCCTCCAATTTTACCCAGTATAATTAGGAAGATGAGCATATTCTGGAGCTATGTTGCCTTCTAACTTTGACACCAATTGATTGTTGCCCCAAATTAATTTGCTGAGATTCATGGAAATGAGCTAAAATTGTCATTCCAAATATTTAGTAGATTGGTCCAATGGAATTCCATGGTCCCTCCAACCAAGCCCAAATGAGAATAGTTGTACCAGGCTTATATTCGCCGAAGCCTGGAAACAAGGTTAGTCAGACTTATATGAAACAGACTAATTGGGAAAAGAGAAAGCAGGGATACACAACAATTAGGGACAACATGTGGTTTACTCCCACATTTCTGAAATCAGATGTTTTGAGGCCATCAGTTGCTCTGGATAGTTCTTAAATCGCAATCCCCCGCATGATGAGCACATGAAGACAGCCCAATGCCCTGGAACAATTAGTAGACCAACTGGGAGGCCAGCTCTGCTCCACTGAGGAAAGATTGGGCGGTGGTCTATGGTCTGGCCATAAGAAGGCCCGAGACAGCACCCCAGGGGAGAATCAGACACCTGGAACTGGGGCCCCTCAAATATCTGAGCAATGCTCACAAATCCCACGTGGGATTCTGTGCAGGAAGGAACTGCATCAACAAGAGCAATAGGGGAATTTTGACAGAAATTGCAACAGGCCATTTGCTAAAGGCAACAAAGCGCATTCAGCATGTCTTAAAATGTACACGTATCACATTATCAAACATGACCTGATGCTGCCCTCTGGTGGAGAAAATTACAACTTGCATCCCACATAAAGCTACAAGTAGTTTCAGGTATATCATACTGTAGCCCAAAGGTTCCCAAACATCTCCACGGGGACCAGCAGCCATTCCGTGTTTCACTACTTTTCCATAATTAGCACCCCTGAATCAACTCAACTACTTATTAATTCCTTGATGAGGTCAATTAGAGGAACTAATTTCTGGCCACAAAAAAAATATATATTTTTTGAGAATTACTGTAGTAGTTCAGGTACATTAATGCCGCATTTCCATTGGTGCTTTACCCCAGTACCAGGGCTACACCGTGATTTATGCTAATGCTGGATCTAGACCTTCCTGTTTCAACTATACATTTGGTACCAAGGACATAAGGAGGGGCTCAGGTGGGGAGGGAAGAGTAAACTATCGACACAATTTGGTTTTCCGGTTACAAAAAAAATTAGATATTTTTCTGGTAGTAAAATAAAACAATAACGCCAAGCCCAGTTAGTTTATAATACGGTGTTTGAACTTGAATAATAAAACTAATTTCTTCCACAAACTCCTGCGACAGGCTCCTTCTCCACCTACACTCGTGACACAAGCAACTGTACGCCAGTGAATTCATTATTTAATTTAATAAGCATTTTGTCAAAACTATCTACCTTCAATGGAAGGATCTGAGGTAATTTTGTGTTGTTATAGGTTCTGCTATAGATCAGATGAAGACCATTACAAAAAGCCTAAGACTAATGAAATGATGCACATTGCGGTTTGAATAGCACACATGCAGCATTTTCACAGCACGTACCGCGTCAACCCCCAAACCCCGCCCTAAAGTCAGGGGCTTGGCACCAAGTGAGAGCCGGGCTACTCAGCCATAACCTAGCGGCCGACTGGCGCTGGCCTGTGTCAATGGAAGCAGAAACATTTCTGGACTTTAGGGTAAAACACCAGTGTTTGCTCAGTCCTGAAATTAGATCCATCACCCTTTAGGTAACTGATCTGATGCTCACCTCGCTGCCCATAAAATAGGCTACAAGAAGTTCAGGTACAGTACGAAAAAGTATTTAGTACATAAGGCAGGCTACAGTGGTTAGGCAGGCTACAGTAAAAAATAAATGTGCATGCACTCAATACTGTAAGTCCCTTTGGATAAGTCTGACAATTGAATGTAAATAACACTGGCTATAAATAGCTCTGGTACAGTATAAGTATGATTCAGAAGACTATGGGTGATGGTTACCAGGTGGGTTGTTCCTCCTATGGGCGTGGGGGTCATCTGGCTCAGCAAAAATGTTGGAGGCCATCTTGTTCTTGCGGCAGGGGGGCTTTTCTTCATCGTTGCCAAAAGAGATGTTAGAGGCCCCTCCTGGAGGGCACAGAACCCTAAAAAAAGAAAACACTTACTGTGAAGAGGGAGGGGGTTAAAAAACCCAAAGTATTTACTTATCAACATGTATAATTATTGTATAATTACAGTTGGGATAATCGCGTCTTAATCTAAAAGCAGAGATACTCAGGAATGAGGGCATCATTCTCACAGTGCAATCTGAAAACCCAAATCTCAATCTAGCCTAAATCTGGCGAGACGCAATGATGTAAGCGCTACTGAGGATTGAGAATCAATCCTAGCTCCATTCCATGTCCTCCTGACTCGTTTCATTATGGTGGTCTGGCTAGCTGACACACTGACTGTAGCTAATCTATGCTGACACACTAATGCTTTAGAATTTATTTTGGAGGATGGGCTCCTGCTGGCTCCACGATCTCTTACTGTGACTGAACCCAGCTAAGCTTATGACTTATGCGTGGAAGTAGTGTGGGGTTTTGTTCAATTTAGACCAGTTGCAGTTTGAGGCTCACTTGATCGATTTTTACCTAACATACGTTCTATGCTAACCCAGCCCAATACTACCGAGGCACACTGCAACCAGCGCGGGTCATAAAATATACAGATGCCATTGAAGCCAGTTGTCACTAAGAGACAGCTGCTTCGGCCAGATATCAACCTCAATCAGGATGGTTTGACCAATCAGTGGTAAGAATGTATGATTAGCATAGCTAGCTAGTTGGTTTTGATTTTCACAGAAATAAATACTAGGTAACGTTACATAGCAATAGAAATATGTACGTGGACATTAGACAAACATCTCGCCGCCGTTGGCTGCATCCTCGTGTTACGCAAAGTGGATAGTTACAGCATCTTCCACATGGGGCCCCACCCAACCATAAGATTAACTAGCATTGAGTTGCTAGCAAACGACAAGTTTCTTGCTAACGTAGTACAGTAGTGACACGCATCCCTGCATTGATAAAAAGAACAAGCGAATGTTGGTTCATTTTTAAGTTCCTTAGCAATCACTGAAAACTGGTATTGCTGGCCTTATTCTTGTAGTTACATCTACTAGTACATTATAACGATATCTAGCTATACCTCAAATAACTATAATGCTAGCCATCTAACGTTAGCTTTTTCCACATTCCTCACAAAGAGACATCAATGGCAAAGCCGATCGTCACACATTAATTTAAATTAACACCGACCAATATCTATAGACGATCTAGCTTTTTACATCTACTGAAACGCTTCAATACTGTATATTATCAAATATGGACAAGTCAAAATAACGGTACTGATTGACAGACAGGTTAGCTAGCTTGCTGACTAGTTAGCTACTGCAGCTAGCTTACTAGCTAGCTAACGTCGGGGGCTGCATCATTCGGCTGGAAATGCAAGCATCTGACTTGACATGAATTTCTTACCTGGAGCTGCTTTTTGCACCGGCTTCCATCCCTGAATATATTGTTGTCGTTGTCATTTTGCAAGAGAAATTGGTACTAGTTGATAAGGTATAGCAGAATTACGCAAAGATTAACGTTTTAGGCGAATATTTCACCACCTCATACTCGTCTCGTTCCAACTCCACCCGGTATAAGTAAAATGATCAATTGGTCAGGCCGAGTAAAAACATGGAGGGCGTTTCCATCGTTGAATTGTCAACCACAAAGGCACGATTCGTTCTTCTGATTGGTTTCTCACAAATAAATCATACATTGGATTGGAGAATCGGTGTATTTGGGTTTCAAAGAAAAGCGAACCTTCCTTAACACACAGGATAGGAAAGCTAATGTCGCGGTCCTCAAAACACATACATGTCTGTCTAGATTTTGTAACCTCCAAGTAGAAATAAATATTCTCAGAAATCACTATTTTCACACAATCGTTCTTACTCTGCATTTTTGAGTCTGCGCGACACTGACACACCTTGCATTTGGGTAATGTATTCAACCCTCTCCATGTTAACACAGAATGACTGTGAACCTCGGTGGGTATCAAAATACATAGTTTTCGCTAAAATGAATAAAAGATTTTGGGGGGCACATTTAATGACTTACATTTTACACTTTAGTCATTTAGCAGACGTGCTTATCCATATCGACATACATTTAGTGATGATGCATGCACTTAGTGTAAGTTGTACACTCCCTAAACGTGGCAACTCCAGTCGAGAAACCTATCAAGGAAAAAAATCCCTAAGAAATGTAAATTAGCTGTGCATCATAAAGAATAAATAGGCAGCTTTAATCAACACTCTAGTCTACATGCATCTCAATGTTGAAATTGTGGTAGGTGATGGCATCGACCTCCTGTCTGAAAAGTAATGATAGACTTTATAGGTCTCTGCATGTTTATCAAAAACAGATTACAAAAAAACAATTTATTTAAACAACAGCAGACATGAGTCAATTAAAAAACAGGCTAATTGAAGAACATCAATAAAATATTGCAAACAATCTCTACAACTGAAGTATAAAAAGATCAAGAATCCATCTCTTGAAACAGTAAAGTCTGTTGACCAGCAATCATCAAAAAATACTAAATTAGAATTTACATAACCCCCTTCCAAAATAAACATTGTAGTGCCCAGAATTGTTGGCTTTGATTGCTATCATTTCCGCACATGAAACAGGACCATACTGACAAATGTGGCCTTCACAACCTGTACTTACAGATGCTTATGTACAGAATAAATGCATGGACGATTTAATATAAAATAATATTACATGCATTTTGTGAAAATATCAGAGGGAATGGTATCAACACTGGTCAAATAGGATTGCTGACTTCCAAATCAACCAATGGCCCCTTTCAATTAGGCACATCAGTAAACTTAAAAGGGTTAGAAGTATCCAAAATAAATGTTTGACAGCAGAAGGCATAAGCATAATTCATCAAAACTTAATTATTTTCAGACCTGCATGAATTGTCTAGGGTTAAGAGGTCAGGATCAATTTGGAACACAGAACCAGAGTTTCAAAAAGAAGACATGGTTAGGGACTGTGGAAGTGGCAGGGGAAGTAGGGGTGTTGGTGGGACACACATGGAAACAGTCTCTAGTGAAGAACTCCCCCTGTTTGCTGCTGGAACACATCGATTGTGTCTTCGTCTTCCATTTCCAACTGAAAAAAAAATATTGACAAGATGAGTAATTAAAGCATCACTACTAAAAACAAATAGCATGTTAAAAGAGCATACTTGGGATTTTATAATTTCCATATAAGAAAATGCACATAATATATCTGCAGTAAGTGTTTCACAACAGTTATTCACTGGAAATTATTTTCAGTGCATAAAAAAGCACAGCATAAAATACAGAATGTATACTGTTAAACAAGAGGGAAACAGGAAAGAGAGTGGCCCAACACTTTGCCAAGCAGCTGACTCCAATGGTGTGGGTGTGATAGAGGCACAGGGCAGATCAACATTAAAAAACACTGTCCAACTTACTTGTGATGGCGTGTCTGTCTCGTTGATGGGTTGACCATCAAACCTAAACCGAATCTGCCTCATCGTCAAACCCTGTGGAAAGGCCCAAAAGACACTTAAATATGAGCGGCAAATACTGTAAAATATTATATATGCATATATACAAAGCATGCAGTTGTGGTCACAAGGTTTAGTACTTGTTCGACCGAAGATATGTTTGGGAAAGACGTGATCTAATCGTCTCCGAAAAAATATTTTCAAAATAACAAAGAGGTGTTTACACTGTTACAGGACAAATGGCAGTTATACTTCCATGTGACAACTGCAGGAGAGTATTTTGGATATGTTGAATCTGTTCAAGATTTTGTCATCAGCTTTAAATGGTTAATTATCCAGGAGCACCGTAGGGGGGAAAATTCAGTTGTGTCTTATCTATGGATAAGCCTTGACTAATTGGTGGATTTGTCATGGAGCCTCTCTGATGAGCAAGGTTAATCAATACTGTTGCTGGAGGAGACATCTGCCAGCCTGAGGACAATGGGAAAGGCCTCCTCCCAGATGCAGTTCTCCGTCTGTATAAAGGCTGGCGTGATTTTACTTAAGTAATGAGTTCAGGGACGTCACTAAAAATCCATGGATAGGGGGGCTAAGCCTTGTTTTGTGGGGGTCTGGGCATACTCCCCAAAACATATTTTCATCATGTATTTTTAAATTAACAACAGGTGTAAAATCTATCAAAACAAGGTTTTTTTTGGTCAAGGTTGACTAAAAGTCCATTCTGTCCTCCTCCATCCAACACCATCCAAAAACATCAGTACTATGTAGGCAAAATACTTTTGTCAACTATAGTTTATAGTAAATAAACACCTACATTCATCTTCTGTTTCTAAACAAGATTTCTCTGAATAATTTCAAAACAATAGTCAAAATCCTATTCATCTCGGAATGAAGTCAATTTTATCATAAAAAAAAAAAAAATGTAACAACCGGATCACCCTTCTTGAACAGAATACGTTGAAATAAGTTATCTTCTTGTATCAAGTTAACAATGTTCATGATGATTATTAGTGACATAAAAATGTTATATAGCATGTCATTAATGGTCATTTTTGAAATTTCAGGGGAAATATAATTATTTTCAGGTAAAGAAAAAAAAAAAAAAAACTGATCACATTGATATTTCATGACATCTGGTCTGTCGTGCAAGTTGAATTTCACAACTTGTTTAAAACAATTTCCATACATTACATTTTTCCAAAAAAAATGTTTTAACCTCCATACATTTCTATAAAGATGGTGGTGGGCTAGTTGAAAGGGTATATTGAATAGCAAAACGTACCGTTGCTTTCCAGTGCATTTGCATTTTCAACTTGAGAGGATTTAGTTCTCCAACCAATGGAAACTGCCAACAATGGGGGTGGTGGATAGTAGGGAGACATTAGCTACTATTTACAGAAGAGAGCTTGCTTCAGATGAGCGAATTACGTTCAAAACATCAAACTCAACCGAACATGCTGACCAAATGAATACGATGCTATACAATTTGTAAGGAATTTAAGATGCGATGGAACAGTTGATAAAAAAAAATCACAGAGAAAATATTGACTGATATATTGATTTATTTAGGGGGCTAATTAATATTAAAGGGGGGCTAAAGCCCCCTCTAAAATAGGCCTAGGGACATCCCTGAATGAGTATATCTTTTCTATACGTTAAACTAACAGGGCAAACTCAGCAAGGATTAATTTAGTGGGTTTGCACGGGCCGCAATTTCTTCTGCATGGCAGATCTGGAGGTGCTGGAGCTGGAAGGTGCAGGAATATAGACTACAGTGAAAGAGGATGACCAAAGGAAGATACCCGGTATCTGGTGACGTCTGTGGGTTGAGATCTGTTGCAATCATTACATGCAAAGCATATGCAACCAAGTACTCAACATTTCTACTTTGTTGAAAATATCAGGGTTCCCACTCAAGTCAATAGTCAAATTCCCTGACTTTTACTCACTAAAATGCTGAATTTCCATGACTTTCAATGAACGGAAAACCAAGCAAGCTTTGTGTAGAGCACTGAGCAGACAAAAACCAGCCCAGACTATTTTAAACCCATCAATTTGCGAGCTTTATTTACAAGTTCACTGACATTTTCAGTACAAAAGAAGTTTTCACTGCTTAAACACACCAATCGGCCATAACATTATGACCACTGACAAGTGAAGTGAATAACACTGATAATCTCGTTATCATGGCACCTGTTAGTGGGTGGGATATATTAGGCAGCAAGTGAACATTCTGTCCTCAAAGTTGATGTGTTAGAAGCAGGAAAAATGGGGAAGCGTAAGGATCAGAGCGACTTTGACAAGGGCAAAATTGTGATGGCTGGACAACTGGGTCAGAGCGTCTACAAAACTTGTGGGGTTTTCCCGGTCTGCAGTGGTCAGTACCTATCAAAAGGTACTTCTTACTGTTTGGGTGGCTGCGAAGTGCTCCCTCTACCATATTTGATAGATCAACAATAGTTTTACAAAGTTAACATTTAATTTTTCTGTCATCTACTTTTAACATCCAGTCTTTGAAGTCATCATTATGTAGCCACAGCTCTTGAAATTTACATTTTCCTGGCATATTTGCCTTCGTTAGCAGGTACAGGAGACTGCATATCTTGACTGAAGTAATTGCCAGTTGACAAGCGGGAAGGTGATAAATGGATGCTGAAAAATTAAGTAGGCTAACCATAACAATACGGGAAATGCATTAAATAACCCGATAAAGAAGAATACTGCATGGAAAATATATTTTGATAAATGGCAACTCAAATTTAAACATGCTACAAAATTCCCTGATATTCCATGACTTGGACTAAAATCCCCTGACTTTCCATGTCTGGAATATACTTTTTAAAATCCCATGATATTCCAGAAATTCCATGACCAGTGGGAACCCTGAAATATGTTTATCTATCTAATTACCTTAGTTCTTAAAATTGGGGCGATCAATTTGCCAAACATGTTGTAATGTCTAAATGGTTTACCCAATATGGATGAAAATACCCCCATTAAAGCTGACAGTCAGCACTTTAACCCCAAAGTTATTGTAGCATTTTAAATCCCAAGTGTTGGAATAGAGATTTTCCCATTTTGAACTGGATGTGTAAAAAGTTGTTTATATGTGCACAGTTTATAAATGGAATCACTACCATACCTCATCTGTGAAATTACAAGTTTGGAAATGAGTGGTTTTGATGACATGGGCACATACAGATAAGTCCAGAAATATTTGGACACTGACACAATTTTCATAATTTTGTCTCTGTACGCCACCACAATGGATTTGAAATGAAACAGAGATGCAATTCAAGTTGCTTTCAGCTTTAATTCAAAGGGTTGAACAAAAATATTGTATGAAACGTTTAGGAACTGCAACCATTTTCATACACAATCCCTTTATTTCAGGGGCTCAAATGTAATTGGACAAATGAACACAATCATACATAAAATTTTCATTTTTAACACTTTGTCGAGAATGCTTTGCAGGCATTGACTGCTTGAAGTCTGGAACGCATGGACATCACCAAACTCTGGGTTTCCTCTTTTGTGATGCTTTGCCAGGCCTTTACTGCATCTGTCTTCAGTTGCTGTTTGTTCGTGGGTCTTTCTCCCCTAAGTTTTGTCTTTAGCAAGTGAAATGCATGCTCGATCGGGTTGAGATAAGGTGATTGACTCGGTCATTGCAGAATATTCCACTTCTTTGCCTTATTCCACTTCTTTGTGTTGCTTTCAGAGTATGTTTTGGGTCATTGTCCATCTGTTAAGTGAAGCACCGTCCAATCAACTTCACTGAATTTGGTTGAATCTGAGCAGACAATATATCCCTATACACTTCAGAATTCATCTGGCCGCTTCTGTCTTGTCATATCATCAATAAACAATAGTGACCCAGTGCCATTGGAAGCCATGCATGCCCATGCCATCACCCTGTCTCCACTGTGTTTTACTGTTTATGTAGTATCCGTCGGATCATGAGCCATTCCAAGCTTTATCCATACCTTTTTCTTCCCATCATTCTGGTATAGGTAGTTTCATCTGCCCAAAGAATACTGTTCCAGAACTGGGCTGGCTTTTTTTTAAGTCTAATCTGGCCTTTATATTCTTGAAGCTTATGAATGGTTTGCACCTTGTGGTGAACCCTCTGTATTTGCTCTCGTGAAGTCTCCTCTCTATGGTAGACTTGGATAATGATATGCCAGCTCCTGGAGTGTTCTTCCCTTGGCTGAATGTTGTGAAGGGGTTTTTCCTTTACCATGGAAAGGATCCTATGATCATCTACCACTGTTGTCTTCTGTGGACATCCAGACCTTTTTGTGTTGCAGAGCTCACCAGTGTGTTCTTTTTGTTCTCAGAATGTACCAAACTGTTGATTTGGCCAGTCCTAATGTTCCTGCTATCTCCCTGATGGATTTTTTTTGCAGCCTAACGATGGCCTGATTCACTTGCATTGAGAGCTCCTTTGACCACATGTTGTGGGTTCACAGCAACAGCTTCCAAATGCAAATGCCACACCTGGAATCAACTCCAGACTTTTTACCTGCTTAATTGATGAAGAAATAACAAAAGAACAGCCCACAAGTCTCCATGAAACAGCTTGTAGGTCAAATGTACAATTACTTTTGGTCCCTTGAAAAAGGGCTACATATTAAAGAGCTGTAATTCCTAAACCCTCTAATTAAAACTGGGAGACTTTAAGCCCATGTTCATTATTTAACTGTATATACTTTGATAAACAGCCAAAAACAAAACTTGTGTCAGTGTCCAATTATTTCTGGACCTAAATGTATAGTACACAATTTTCGGGAACCCGTTTTTGGTATACAGCACCACTTTTACAACTAGTGGCAGACAATTCTGAAATTAATCTTTAAAAGGGGGTCATATGTAAGGTTTTTACTGTACTACTAGCATAGAGTCATCATAAATGACCAGAAAATGTCTGCAGTTAAAGTTAAGTTAATGTTTCAAATATTTATTTCTACAAAATTATCCTGAGTGCCCGAGATATTCCTCATTAAAACATTTTCACCAGTCAGTCATTGACTTGCCCACTCCAACTTGCTTTAGACACTCGTAGTACTATCCCCCAACCCTAAACCGCTCAGCTAATACCATTCCTGTTTCATTCGGTAAGGGAAGGAGACAAGTCACATCATTGTAAAAGTTGAAATTCCGTTGTGTAAAAGATTGAGGCAGGATTCTACACAATGAACCTTTAAGCACTCCTTGGGTAAATATGATTTGTGCCAGTCAAATATTCCAACATTGTGTATTCCACCAGATTTGTGTTTCTCAAGCCTTCTCTGATTGAGACAAGTGAGTATTCTAATGACATTTGGCATTTTGGGTTGACGCCTACCTTTCTTCAGAAGATATACAGTTGTGCTCAAACGTTTGCATACACTTGGAGAATTGGTAATATATGGTACCATTTTTAAAGAAAACATGAGTGAGCAGGCAAAACACATGTCTTTTATTTCTTATGTGATTTATATTCAACTGTAGGTAATAACAGAATGGCAAAATCATAAAACTTGGCAACAAAGAAAAAATGAACTGACCCCTGTTCAAAATCTGCATACCCTTAGTTCTTAATACTGTGTATTGCCCCCTTTAGCATCAATGACAGCATGCAGTCTTTTATAATAGTTGTCTATGAGGCCCCAAATTCTTGCTGGTGATATAGCTGCCCATTCGTCTTGGCAAAATGCCTCTAGGTCACGAAAATTCTTTGGTCGTTTTGCATGAACCGCACGTTTGAGATCTCCCCAGAGTGGCTCAATGACCAAAGGGTCAGGAGACTGTGATGGCCACTCCAGAACCATCACCTTTCACTGCTGTAACCACTGGAGGGTCAACTTGGCCTTGTGCTTAGGGTTGTTGTCGTGCTCGAAAGTCCAAGAGTGTCCCATGCGCTGCGTTCGTGCAGAAAAATGCAAATTGTCTGCCAGTAATTTCTGATAATATGCTGCATTCATCTTGCCATCAATTTTCACAAGATTCCCCGTGCCTTTAGAGCTCACACCCCCCCAAAACATCAGTGAGCCACCACCATGCTTCACAGTGGGGATGGTATTCTGTTCCCTATAGGCCTTGTTGACCCCTCTCCAAACATAGCGCTTATGGTTGTGACAATAATGCTCTATTTTGGTCTCGTCACTCCAAATTACAGTGTGCCAGAAGCTGTGAGGTGTGTCAAGTTGTTGTCGGCTTGTAACCAGGCTTTTTTTGTGGCACTGGTGCAGTAAAGGCTTCTTTCTGGCAACTCGACCATGCAGCTCATTTTTGTTCAAGTATCGTCGTATTGTGCTCCTTGAAACAACCACACCGTCTTTAACGGGAGCAGCCTGCATTTCTACTGAGGTTACCTGTGGGTCTTTGTATCCCGAACAATTCTTCTGGCAGTTTTGGCTGAAATCTTTCTTGGTCTACCTGACTTTGGCTTGGTATCAAGAGATCCCCGAATTTTCCACTTCTTAATAAGTGACTGAACAGTACTGACTGGCATTTGCAAGGCTTTGGATATCTTTATATATCCTTTAAAACCTTTATAAAGTTCCATTACCTCATTATACAGGTCTTTTGACAGTTTTCTGCTCCCCATGACTCAGTATCTAGCATGCTCAGTGCATCCAAGTGAGAGCAAACAAACTCAATGACTATTTATACACAGACATTAATTGCAATTTAAAAAGCCACAGGTGTAGGAAATTAACCTTTAATTGCCATTTTAACCTGTGTGTGCCACATTGTGTATCTGTAACAAGGCCAAACATTCAAGGGTATGTAAACTTTTGATCAGGGCCATTTGGGTGATTTCTGTTATCATTATGATTTAAAAAGGAGACAAACAACTATGTGATAATAAATGGCTTCATATGATCACTATCCTTAAATAAAATAGTTTTTTTTGCATGATCAGTCATATTTTCAAAATCAATGCCAAATTTTCAGCATTTCTGCCAGGGTATGCAAACTTATGAGCACAACTGTATCTTTGACCCTCAAACTGAGATAATGTTGACAATTCCAGGTTAGTGGAACATTTTGTTATGCTATAAATTACCTTAGTTGCAACCCTGATTTGAAGGCATTTCAAAAGTTTTCTAAAAGTGCTTAAGTAAAAGGATTTTCGAGGAACCTTACCTGCCTTTCACAATAGGCCTTCATGAGTTTGCTTAGAGGTGTGTGCCTTTTAATCTTGAACTGGACCACTGAACCATCTTGTCCCGCCACCTTCAAGTTTATGTGGTCATTGTTTTCTGTCTTCACTCCGTCCTAAAATCCAAAACAGATTTCATATGGGACTGTACTCGTATCCACTAATAGCAGCCTGATCCCGCTAACTTTCATAAACGCTCCACGCATTTCACGTAAGCTCGCGGGATAACACAGACCCTATTGGATATTGTACAATTGTGTAGGAAAAATTCTGTAATTTACAGTACTAACGCTCACAAAATTGGTGACATTTGAAGTGACACTGAAGTGCACAAATCTGCGTAAAATTATACGCTTCATAACTCATGCTTGTAACAACCTAATATATCAATTTAGCATTATAGCTATGAAGCTAGCTAGTTGCCATGTTTATATGGCCACGGGCCCCTTTAAGCTAACGTTTGGTTACTGGTTAGCATTTCCATCTTAGCACAATAATATTACATTTCAGTTCCGAAACTAAGCTTCTGTTTAGCAACGAAATAACAAAAGGCAGAATTTGTATCTATTTAATGATAATCGTCAACAGCAACGCGTTAGAAGTTAGCTAAGCGTACCTAGCTGCACAAGCCTATTCAGAAATATTTCCCAGTAAATCAACCGACTTCAAAAATGAAATGCTCTAAACATGAAACTTTTGAATAATTTCATACAGACTGACATGACTAGAATATATTTTCATAGTAAAACATGGGGATAAATACGTTTCATTGCCCACCTTGGGTTTTTCGTCTGCCATGGCTGCCTATACTTGAGCGTCTGTGTTTTTCCCACGCTGCTTGCTTGGGCAGTAGAAGCACAACTTCCATCTGCGCTAGTTTGGAGAGCAGTGGGTGCTGCGCTTTTTCCATGACGATACATTTGTGGACACTCAGTGTGTGCCCATTGTTACTTGATGTTGAGGTAGTTCGAAACGTTGTACAATAAGTCAACGGTAATCAAAGTGTAAGAGTGTTTTTGCAATCATTGCATGGACACGTTCCTCTGTCCAGGCAGCGGACGCCTGGCCTAATAGATGAGAGCCACCCATCCGGGTACTTTGCTTTTGACGTTTTTGCCAATAAATCTAACAAAATAAGAAAACTATATTGCATTTTAGCAATTAGGAGCACAAACACTATGGCCAGTCAGGCAAACAATTATTTAATGTCGTAAACACAAGAAATAGGGGTTGAGTGTCCATTCAATCTGCCTCCATCAAAGTGGACGAACCACCCAACCGGAGGAGTCATATCCTGATAGGCTGTATACAGCTACCTTATTGAATCTCCAGGTAATGTATTTATGACATCTGTCACTTTATTTTGCTGTTTTGGTAGTCTGTCCAATGTGACGTTACTGTAAACTAATTAAATCGCTAACATGTTTAGCAAGCTAACTAGCTAGCACCCTGCAACTATAAGGTAGGCTACAAATGAATGATGTGTATTGCTACAATAGTTTGCAATGAACAATTACATCTGCTGCTTAATTTAGTTTTTGAAGATTCAATTCCCTATACTTTTCTTATCATGGCATTAATGCAGAATTTAGACACTCTGAATTGGAATTATTATGACGATAATCATGACTTAAAATCACTTCAGGGAAGTGAATTTTCAGTATGTTCTATGTACTGCCTTTTCAATGCAGCATCAACATTCACTTCTTTGACTTTTAACATTATAACTGTTGACTTTAGCATTATTAACTACCCTGTGAAGTGTTAGCCACAGACATTAACATGTTGACTGGACAGGTCCCATAGTTGACCATTTGCACCCTCTGAGGATGGCCAGAAGCATATATCTCTCCTTTTGCTGTCCTTCGCTTTTTTTTGGAAGTAAAGAAAAGCGTATACTGGTTTTTTAAATCTTATTCGACGTGCAAAACACAACGCAGCACCTTTTAGCCATGGTACCAATACTACTGACAATTTTGAGCCGTTGCCTTCCACACGTTTACAGCACTCGCATTCCCCCAAAAGGGGGCGTGGTCGTTCGGACGAGAGGAAAGTGACGTATAGCTGCTCTCATCTACACAACATCGGAACATTGCCTCTGCGCAGCGTAAATTCGGTAGCATTA
Organism: Esox masquinongy; assembly: GCA_016801175.1. Taxonomy (NCBI): domain Eukaryota; kingdom Metazoa; phylum Chordata; class Actinopteri; order Esociformes; family Esocidae; genus Esox; species Esox masquinongy. The sequence goes on along the minus strand of JACXGI010001397.1, from coordinate 11,754 downwards.
AATTGTTCTCCAGTAGCTACGAGTTAGATCCAACATCCCAGGAAAATGATTGGCACTCTGGTTGACCATTTCCCGACAAACTTTTCGTGTCAAGGAAGTCAAATCTATAATCCGGAGTGGTTTACCAGTCGGAGTTGGATCTAAAATGTTAATTACGGCCGAAACCAACAACTTTGAAATACAAATTCTCAGGTAACTCCTTCGCAGTTGCCACGAGATTTTGGCTTAACCAAAGGACAGCGAACCATAGGAAGAGATCTCTTGCTGCTCTCATTGCATGATAAAAAGTTTTAACAAAATATTACAGCGATTCTTTAAAATCAATACTTTAATTCTTCATGCGGTAAACAGGTCTTTGAAAATACCTCTACAGTACACTTTTGTTAAATCTCATTGAAGAACCACACAATGCACATGAATTCATTTGACAATCTAACAGACACATACAGCAATAACTTAGAACAAAATCTGGAAGTGATTTCTATTGTAAAACTACTGATATCTGAACGCAGAAAGTCAGACTCCCCTGTACATTGTAGTATCCACAGCAAGGGACACCCATATATCAGTAACCCTATATTGAGTTACTGATTCAGATTGTATTTTAGCCTACCACCAAAGGCAAAGAACCTTCACCATGGGTTGTTTAAAATGCAATGTGATGTTTAGGGTATAGCTAATAAAAGGTATTTGTTTACGAGTCATTAAGCAGATGCTCTTTTCCAGAACAAATTAACTGCAATTATTTAAGTACCTCGCTCAAGGGCACGTCAACAAATTTTACCCACTGCTACACTTTAATCTCACCCATCGTGCATCTCCAAATGGACATGAGGTTAGCTGTGCTGCAACAGAGCTAACAAGCTTCCCTATTCAAATAACTTGGTATATATCTCAATATATTTCTCTCACTTTTGGTTAACCCTAGCTTTCAACAAACTCAACTGCTACCAAGCCATGCAGACTGGGACTGCAGAGAATTTTGCAGTGAGCTGATCTCAGTACAAAGAGCCCGCTTCACTCAGTCAACATCATCCCCCGAAACCAATATTTCCATTAGACGCGCCGTAAAAAATTAAATACAGAAGGTTTACAGTCACACGTGTTCGCAAGCTACCACCTCTAGTAACGGAAACGTGTCATAATATCACAAAATGAAACAAATAGGCAGCTAACAAAAAAAAAAACAATTCAAATGTGAATTTCAATTTTGTGTTAGTAAGTGGAAAAATAGCACTCAGCTCTTAAAATACAAATAGCCAATTTGAATATATTCACAAAGTACTTCAACACATTATGGAAGTATTCACCATTTAGCTATCTGTACTGTCATTAAGCTGTACCATCTTTTTCTTCTGAGGTATAGAAACGAAGTCAAAGGAGGGGGACTACACCAGTTAGTCAAGGTCATGTTTTTGGTAAGCAGTGACAAACTGGGGATTGTCTCTGTCCAGTTATTGGCAATCACATGGTATGAGTGTGTTATCTGTTATGTTTACAGTATGAAAGATGCAATACCAGACACTAGATCTGGCTGGCATTCTAAAGTGCAAAAACTCTGTTCAGACCGGAAAAGTTTAAAAATAAATAAATGAAATAATATAAACATGGCATAATGTTAATAGCTCTCAATAACTTCACAAATACATTGATTCTTCCAGAATACTGTCTCTGAAGTGTTTACCGACTCCAGCTGTCCACACTAACTACTGTGCCTGGCACCGTTCTGGGGTTAGGGAGGCTATAGAGCACCCCATCTCTCAACTGGGGGGAACTGATCCACCTCCCCAGCTTCAGTACACTGCTCTTCTCCCAGTGTGAACGTCAGTTTGTACCTCATGCGAACGTTCTCCTGCAAGAGAGAGACAAGGTAGAATGAGCACGCCAGCACAGAATCTCTGACTGAACTGAACTCGAAGATGATCCAGGTGAAGCGACATGGGCCAGCGATGTGGAATGATAAAAGACCAAGTAACAAAATAATGGCTCTCAAATTTTTTGCAAGCATCTCACACACAAACCCGGCCGTCAATGGACAGCACCACATCCGCATCAGACCATGGTTCGAGACTAATTGCCTCCACATATGTTGAAAGTATTACTTGAAAAGACAAGAACACTGACATGTATTTGGAAATACACATGACATACACCGTACGTGAAAGTCGTTTTTTTTTTCACAGAATGAAAAAACTAACGAAAACAGTTGAACGTTGTCATACTGTTAGTTTCTTTCCCTCATAAAAACATCCGGTTCAATCTCACCGACCACACTAGGACTCACCCTCAGCGGGTTGGCCAGCAGCATGACTTGAGTGATGGCGGCAGGGGGAAAGATGGGGTTAAAGGGCGCCAGATCGGTTCCTGAGGGTGGCTGTAGTCTTACCTTCATCGACTGGCACAGAAAAAGAAAGGAACAGGTAGGAAGAGCGGCAAGATTCAGTGACGGTTTGAAGGCAGGCTCTGTTTCACATGCCAAGAAATGGTCATGGGTTCAACAACTATTAACCGACGGTGGAATTGCATGCTAAAGCGTAACGGAAGAGACTGCGCCAGGCCACACCTTTGGTACAGCAGCCTGTAGGACTATGTTTTTCACAGGCAGAGGTGCCGTGTTCAGCATGGACACCACCATTACCAGCACATCTGGGCGACCCGGCGGGCAGTCGGTGGCAAAGTGCAGGAGAACGCGGACCCCGTCTTTATCGTAGGCCGTCACAGGACACTCCTTGCCTTAACCATTACAGAAGCACAGACAAAAAGATAAAAGTTATTACTTTCAACCACTGTACTGAGAAGTATAGTTGACTAAACTAGAATACCCAGAATTAATTGCAGGCCATGCTCTGGTACTCACTCGGGTTTATGGCTTCCAGGGGGACGTGAACGTTACTTAGGGAGATCTCAGGGGTCTTAGCTGGGCTAATCTGCCCCAGAGGGACAGGGGACAGGGAGCGGAGGAGGGGGCTGTCATCAGCCTGGGTTTTGGGGGACGATGTATGGGCAGCAGCAGCAGGTGAGATGCCCAGGGGGAGAGGGCTAGACCTGGAGGGAGGGATTCCCAGGCTGGGGGAGGCGGTGGCCCCCGTAGTATCACCTATCCCAAACAGGTCACCAGCGTTGATCACACCAGGCATGCTGTAGTAGGTGAAAGATGACAGCACATTAAAAAGAAATAGGACTCTACCACCAGATCCTAGAACAGTTAAATGAATACTGAGAAATATTATAAGCAGCAACACCACCAATCGGTATTTACACAGTCATTTACAATCTTCACACGGCACAGCCAGACGAGGACTGCCCATCCCTCAGAGTCCCACCCCTCTCTAGGTTTCTTCCTACTAAGGAGTTTTTCCCTAGCCACTGTGCATCACTAATTTTTGCTTGCTTTTTCTTGTTTTAATATGGGTATCTGTATACGCGGTTGGTGACAACTGCTGATGTAAAAACATTAAATACATTTAATTGAGGCATATGGTATTGTCATTATTCACTTGCAAGCATTCAGTTACAAAAGCTGTATTAAATGCTAGCTAAAGTCCAGCCTTCACAGTAAAAGTATGACTAGTGAGAAGATGGCCACCTCAGGGGACTGCCCAAGTCCAACATGGCAAGGTCTTGCAGACTGTGGTTTAGGGAAGCAGACACCGCTTGGGCAGCAGCACTGGGATAGGGGAAGGAAGCCATCCCAGAAGATTCTGGGTAATGGACTTTTGTGGAAGTAGACTCCGTGGTAGAAGCTTGGAACAGGTCCAAACCAGCAGTTGTGGTAGAAGCTGTAGAGAATGGAGGAGCTGGGAGAAGGCAGCTGCCAAACAGGTCCAATCCTGGGCTCGGAGCCTGGCAGAGAATGGGTTAAACACACCAAAATAAATTTAAATTAGGAACAACTGGCCTTCAAAACATAGTGTGTGGAAATGTTTACAGGATCTTGTAGATAACTATGACTATACAGACTGTGTGACACTTGGAATTTGCCAACCTGCAAAGATGTCGTCCACAAATGATTCAAGTTGTCATCTTTCTGTGTATTCACAGGTTGATCGCTCAAAGCATAAACTGGGTCATTAAGGCCTGAAACAAACAAAACAATATGAGATCCTGTCCCATTGAGAAAATGCTCTTGGCCACCAGGGGGAGATAAATAGCTCATGGAGGAGACTGGTTTGGCCCAGTATGTGACTTCAATGTCCAAAACATTAAATCATGAACAGAGACAGCTAACTTAGTCGTGAGATCCCAGCCAAAACAAAAAAGTGCCAAGATATCCCTGTGCTTTACCTAGAGAAAGGAGCTCTTCATCAAGGAGGGAGAGCGCTGTGGAGGGTTTGCTAGGGATTGGGTCTTCCATAGCTGGGCAGGCAGAGAGCTCCTGGAGGGGGGCAGGGCCATACAGCAGGTCTGCCGGGATGAGGTCAGGGTGCTGGGCTACAGGAGGCTGCTCTGGTGGGGTGGGGCTCTGGAGGTCCAGGCCAGCCAAGTCTATCAGGATCTCAGACTGGTTACTGTCTTTGGTACCTGCCGAGGGAAGGAGATGATTGTTTCACTCATTTGCTAGTGTTATTATGATTCAGAGAATTAGTGAAGATTAATAAAAAAAAATGATATAGCACACACACTACAATGTCATTTCAGATGAAAGGGAGCTTATGCTTTTATGAAGAATTCCAGTCCAGGGACTCAGAGGAAAATGTTGACACGGAATGATGTGAAATCTGTGAAGGGGTGGTGTTCTTACATTGTGCAGCTGGGTGTCCAATGGACTCTGACTCTCCATTGACGGTCTGTCCCTCCACGATTCTTTTATAAGAGTTGATGACACGGGAGAGATCGTCGCTGGCCTGCAGGATGTCCACTGCGGGGTCGCAAAGGGTCAAAGGTCACGACGAGGAACGAGCCAACCAATCAACAGGACCATACGAGAGTTTTGACTGATTTGGTCATGGAGAGCCAGGCCTCAGTGTGTTGCGGTTACCTAAGCCGCTGTCATTGTCCTCGGTCTCTGTGGCCAGCTTGAACACAGTCCCTCTGAGCTTGTCACAGTCACCGTAAAGCTCCTGAAATTAAAAACAATGTTACCACTACAACTAAGGTGATGACAGCATGATAGAAAAGTAGTCTGCACCTCCATTTTAAGATATTTATTGCAGCAAAGTTATTCTACTGTATAACCAAAGTGTTTATACGGATGTAAGATGGGAACCAACCTTGATGAGCTCCTTGTCTCCGTCCGTTGACTGTTCCCTGCTGAAGTGGCTGAGCATCTCGTTTAGCAGCTTAACACTGTTGTTGACTTCTTCCAGGGTGCTACTGCGCTTGGTCGCCCTCTGCCTCCTCACCTCATCCTGAAGCAGAACACAAGCTTGCCTCAAACCCACCGGGACACAGCGACTGACTCCATCATCTTTCATTACAGTGCTCATCAACAGCATTGTCGTTCGTGCGGTAGCTCTGTCCGCACGACTGCTGCCTACGTCAGTGGATGTGTGCCTGTACAATGACGACACATAGGCTCACCTCTTTGACCATGTTTTTGATGAGGCGATTGGCCTCCTGCAGATCCTCAGGCTTTTTGCTCTTCAGAAGCTCGGCCAGTCGCTGCCGAGCGAATCAAGGGGGGGGGGGAAAGAGGGGTGTTAGGTAATCAGTCGGCACTGTCCGTTTCCCACAGTATGATTCAGACTCAGCAGCTAAGCCGAGGTCCCAGGGTTTAAGAAAACAACTGAAGTAATAAACCAACTTCATGCGAAAGAAACACACAGCAATGACCCCGGGCTTTTTATCACAGGATGACAGGGTGAGTAAAAGGGGGTGAAGGATTCACTCATCTGTTTCAATGGCATATGCAATAGTCAATACCTTTTGCATTCCATAGACAGAATAAACAAGCTATTCCCCCCTTTAAGCACACATTCATTTTCCTGTCGTAGTAAACAAAGATATTCACGTAAATGCAGTCTTACCTTACTCTTCTCTTCGTTCTCAAACACAGGGTTCTTGGGCCGTGGGGGCGGCGACAGCATCAGGGTCTTATCCAGAGGAATCTCCGGGTCATCTGTGACAATACCTGAAAAAAAATACTTTATTATAATTATTTAAAAAATATTATTATTATTATTATTATTATAATAACAAACACCTTGGAAAGTCGAACAATCTACTTCTTTTAGATGTATTCAAGACAAAGGCATCCCTCCTTGGTCAGAGCTATATAAACTGACAATTTCTATCATGTGCTTTGAGCTGATTTAATCCTGGATCTACTAACAACCTTCCCTGCAGGTGTTTCTTTCACAACAGGCCAAAAATAATGATAACATGGAAGTAATCTACAAAGTTGAATTCCTACCTTGTTTTTTAAGCATTTGATAAGCTTCACTGATTTTTGCCTCATCGGGTAAAGAGAGTGTCCAGCTAAAGAGCATGTCTACTACTCTCTTCTTCACTACTTCCGATACTCTGTCGCCTAGATACTGCAAAAGAGGGTTCATCAAGATTGCATATTAACAAAGTAGAAAGTAACATCTTTTAGAAATATGATGTTTGGGATGCACACAACAGTTAATTGACATGATCAACTTACTTTAGGTGACACTACTTTGATGAGTTCATTTAGAAACCTAAATTTCCCAACTTCGTTATGAAATCGTTTACCGCAGTTCTTCATGCAAGCCTCTAAAACCTACAACAAAGTGTACAATTTTAAATCTTGATTTATACCCTTTGTTATTTAGTAAATGAATGCTATGAACTTCTGATAAATACACAATGTTCTTTTGCGAGTTTACACACCATTAATGCCTGTATTGCCTCCCATTCTTGCGGGGACTGGATTTTATGAGCTAACAATCTCACAGCAATCTGTGGACTGAAACAAAAAACGGGTCATAATTTCACAACAAATCGCAAAGAAACGAAGGAATTTACTGTTCAAAATTGGGTCATGTGGACTGGGTTCTAATCCTGCCCACAGCTCTCAACAAACTCTGCTTTCCCCCACTATCTCTGTCCAACAAAGCACTAAAAATGCCCCAAAATATCTTTAAAATTAATCATGAGGTTATGCAGTTTACAGTTGTGACAATGAACACTAACACTTCAATGGATACGCTTAAACTCAGCTGTACTAGAGAAAAGCCCGAAATAGCAGGAAAACATGATGAGACAATGCTGCTTGCCTGTTACCTGACTTTCTCTCCATGCTTGACCAACTCCCTCAGATGACTACAGAACCAAACATCTATATGAATGCCCATTTCATTCATTTCTTTTGTCCTTTAAGGCTCATTGGAATTATTTCAAAATAACTATTTCAAATGAATTAACTATCCAAAATTGTATTCAAGCAATAACAACTTGTTCTTAAAGAAAAATAAACTAAACAATTGATTACAACAAGGTTAGTACATTAAGAATAGAAATGTGTTTAGCTTCTGCAACATTATTCAAGGTGCATGCAAAAGGCTGCTAGTAAGTACATGGCATGAAAGTTACCCCTCCAACTCCTTATTGATTTGATCACAGAATCCCATGATGTACTCCCAGTCTTCCTGCCTGTTGGAGGGGTTGGTGGCTTTGTCTGCAAGAGGGGGGGCAGTTAAATTAGGCACCCATAAAACCTTACTGATGGCTGGCATCTAAATATGGCAAAAACCAAAAGGTTGCAAGTTAGAGCACACATCCTAACTGTTTTGAATCAAGTATTGCAAGATATATTAGAACGCAGGTAGCCCTAATTAACTACTTAGGTACACGTAACTGTCTAGTTAGTTATATAGTCAGCTGATGAATTTGTAAACAATTAGCTAACTAACGTTAGATAACTGCTAAGTAGCCGGTTACTTCCAAACACTGACCACTGGCGAAACGAGAGAAGCTTAGCTAGCCACCTAACGTGTCAACAAGGGGTCGTAGTCAGTTAGGAAACACTGACCATGAATTTTGGCGAAATCAGCTAGCATTACTATTGGCTACAAAACGGCTAGCATTCCAAGCATCCTCATGACTCAAAACAGTGAATTAAAATAAATATGGATGAGTAGAAACAAATGGCAATTTGTCCTTAATCTACATTGTAACTGGCTCCGGTGATTTAACTTAATATAACATGACGTGCATAAAAAAAGTACTGTATATTTGATTGAAAACCCAAGCCTACTTACTGAGCCATGATTCCAGCGACTCCCCTTCTGCATCCGCCATATTCACGGTGCTCTGAGTCGCTCCGCGTATGAGAAGAGACACCGCGTGACTGCGACCAAATTTCTCACGCTCCCTTCTTCCCTTAAGCAGGACTGCCTTCCAAATTGTGTTTTGCCGCCCACTATTGGACGTGGGAAATGGTTACCTCACTATAAAGAGGGGGGAACTACACATGTGATATACATCACAGTGCATGTAAGGAGGTCAAAAGCCTAAAAAGATATATGTATTCCCTGTACTGACTCTTGCAGCTGTTAAATTCGTGACCACCTTTATCAACATTCTGGACTTCTAATTTGGCCTGTACAACTACTTAACTGCAATACACGCATACGGGTTTCCAGTTCCATGTCCTCCTCATCTCCACTTGCAAAAAGTGACCTTTTTGACTGCCCAAGCAGATCTGCAGCCAAACGCCTCACACTAAAATCCAATGTACACGGGCATGAGGCTACCATATGACATTAGTTTTAGCTTATGCAACAGGGATAGTTGGCTAGCTGATTTTGATAATTTGTCAGAGATTTCTGCTGTCATCTCCCATAACCTTGTTGTCCTTGTCCAGCTGATTTTGCTAATTTCACCAGTTGCTACTGCAACCGTAGCCCACCCCATGGGAGGCTCAAACCAGCGAACCTTTCAACATAGTGTCGCCCACCAAGCGTTGTTACCAGGACCATGGCAAGGAATCCCGTTCGGGGGGGTGGGGCTCACTTATGGAGATGACTTTAACATTATTTTGATCAGTGGGCTCTGCAAAGCCATGGGCCCCGTGAATCATACCCACCTTTCCCCGCTTTACCTACGGCCCTGGTTCTTACCATCACCCCACGAAAGCAGCAGACTTTGCTGAGCAAGAGAAACTACTGCAAGGTACAACTCTACTCATAGGTAAACAGCAAAGATTCAGAGTCCAAAACCAAGATATCAAATGCTCCTCATACAAAAACAACAAATATTTACAGAAACATGTAGGGTTAGATGACCACATAGGAGAGGACGGATGTTTTCCAAGCAAAGATTTATAATTTAGTCAGCTCAGCTGACAAAATCCATATTTAAAGCTACTAAAAAAAGAGGAACTATTCTAAACACTTTCACATACATACTTTGCTTATTTGACCACAGATATCCAGTCAAATAAACATAGTGGACATTCTTTTCCAATAGCAGTTCTACTCATCTCATGAACAAATCTCTTTATTTTATATATAATTACCCACAATCCTCTAAAAACACGGACACGTGGCAAGTTGTTAGGAGAACTGAAGATGTGTAAAACAACTGACTCAACAAAAATGAAATGTCTATTTCATGCAAATACACTGCTCAAAAAAAGGGAACACGTAATCATCACAGTATAACATCAAGTCAATTAAACTTCAGGAATAGCAATCTGTCCAGTTAGGAAGCATAAGCGATTGTGAATCAATGTCACCTGTTTTGGTGCAAATGAATGTGACAACAGGTGCATTGGTGAGGCAACAGCAAGACAACCCTTAAAAAGGGAATGGTTATGTAGGTGGTGGTCACAGACAATTGCTCTCTTATCCTTCCTGACTGATTCTTCTCTAGTATAGCATTTTGCTAGTGTCCTTGTAACTACTGGTAGCATGAGGCGGTACCTGCAGCCCATTCAGGTTGCACAGGCAGTCCAACTCCTCCAGAATGGCACATCCATACGTGCCGTTGCAAGAAGGTTTGCTGTGTCTCCCAGTACAGTCTCAAGAGCATGGAGGAGATACCAGGAGATGGGCCGTTACACAAAGAGAGCTGGACAGGTCCGTAGAAGGGCATCAACCCAGCAGCAGGACCGGTATCTGCTCCTTTCTGCGAGGAGGAACAGGGGGAGCACTGCTAGAGTCCTACAAAATGACCTCCAGCGAGCTACTGGGGTGCATGTTTCTGACCAAACTGTCAGAAACACTCTCCATGAGGGTGGCATGAGGGCCCAACGTCCTGTAGTGGGACCTGTGCTCACAGCCCAGCACCGTGCAACCCGATTGGTCAGAGAACACCAGAATTGACAGGTCCGCCATTGGCACCCCGTTCTCTTCACAGATGAGAGCAGGTTCACACTGTGCAAGTGACAGATGTGAAAGGGTCTGAAGATGCCGTGGAGAACGCAATGCTGCCATCATCCAGCATGACTGGTTTGGCAGTGGGTCAGTGATGGTCTGGGAAGGCATATCCTTGGCGGATCACACAGACCTCCACGTGCTAGCCAACGGTACCGACTGCTGTTAGGTACCTGGATGAAATCCTCAGACCCATCGTCAGACCTTACACTGGTGCAGTGGGTCCTGGGTTCCTCCTGGTGCAGGACAATGCCCGGCCTCATGTGGCCAGAGTGTGTTGGCAGTTCCTGGATGACGAAGGCATTGACACCATTGACTGGCCCTCACGTTCCCTAGACCTAAATCCAATTGAGAACCTCTGGGACGTTATGTATCGGTGCTTCCGACACCGCCAAGCAGCATCACAGACTGTCCAGGAGCTCACTAAAGCCCTGATCCAGATCAGGGGGGAGATCCCCCAGGACACCATCAGCCGTCTCATCAGGAGCATGCCCAGACATTGTCGGGAGTGCGTACAGGCGTGGGGCCATACACACTACTGAGTCACATGAGTTGCCATGATGAAATTCACGCAAGTTGGAACAGCCTGTGATTTTAATTGTTTACTTTGATTTTTGGTGTGAGTTTGAATCCAGCCCTCAATTGGTTGGTGATTTTGGTTTCCACTGAACGTTGTTATGTCATTTTGTTCTCAACAAATTACACCAGGTACAGTAAAGAACTTGATCTTTAATATATTTTGTTCATCGAGACCCGATGTGCGATTTCAGTGTTCCCTTAATATTTTGGAGCAGTGTAGATATAACCAACAGATACAGCTTCAGGTGTGCCTCAACATCAACATAAATAAGTGATGTTGATGCTAAGGCAGATTAACCTAAATCAGTTGGTTATATTGCTAAAAGCTTAACTGGGTCATCGAACCCTTAACTCTTTATACAGTGGATATAAAAAGTCTACACACCCCTGTTAAAATACCAGGTTCTTGTGATAAAAGAATGAGACAAAGATAAATCATGTAAGAACTTTTTCCACCTTTAATGTGACCTATAACGTGAACAATTCAATTGAAAAACAAACTGAAATCTTTGAGGGGGAAAAATAAAAAATAAAAAACTCACAATAACCTGGCTGCATAAGTGTGCACACCCTTAAACTAATACTTTGTTGAAGCACCTTTTGATTTTATTACAGCACTCAGTCTTTTTGGATAGGAGTCTATTAGCATAGCACATCTTGATGTGGCAATATTTGCCCACTCTTCTTTGCCTTAGCGCTCCAAATCTGTCAGATTGCGAGGACATCTCCTGTGCACAGCCCTCTTCAGATCACCCCACAGATGTTCAATTGGATTCAGGTCTGGGCTCTGGCTGGGCCATTCCAAAACGTTAATCTTCTTCTGGTGAAGCCATGCTTTTGTGGATTTGGATGTGTGCTTTGGGTCGTTGTCATGCTGAAAGGTGAACTTCCT
>JACXGI010001396.1:79295-94147 GCA_016801175.1 Esox masquinongy | reverse complement strand
GTCATAAATCATGACCCCCCCCCCCACCCACTTATGTCCTGTCTCCCCAGACCTTGTCCTGAAACAGGGTGTGAGGGTCTTGATTAAAAGTGAGTGACCCAATCTTGATCTATAAACATGTTACACTTTTACACAAGGAAATAAAGAATCCAGATACAATTCTTATCTTTTTGTACTCTTCAACTCTTGTCTGTACTAGATAAACTCCCAAAGTAAAAGTTACTATTTTCTCTTAAAAATCTCTATTTTAAAGAAAGTCTTAACCCAGTGTGTCAATTTGGCTTTCAACCTATTTGATGTTTGAGAGCTAATTGATGGTCGTAACCAGTCAAAACCAGAATAATGAACACAAAGTATTCAGTGTAGCCAAATTAGAATAACAATTTTGATAATGTCACCAGTAAATCTGTTTCTTTTCTAAAGAGTTCAAATGAGTCTAAAACCCAATTTACACAACCCCCCACACTGGTGTTTGTGTGAGTGAGTAGTGCACTCCAGGGGTGGGCTTTTGGGGTCTGTGTCTTTACACTTTAGACCATTGAAACTTCTCAACTTGGTTTTCTAGAACAGAAATTGATGCAGAATTATTTTCTGAGTTTCAATTAAAATATAGCAAAACTTAGTACCCATGTAAGGAATAACAAAAACGTGCTCCCTGCGCCTTTTTACCCACTTATTTTTGTTTGATTATGCCAAACCTGAATATACTCGGTGTGCAGAAATTACCACAGTTGAGACCAGTCTGAACACTCAAATTTAACCCTTAGTAATAGGTTGGTAGGGGCCATCCCAGGGGGTCTGCCCCCTTCCTGAAGCCCCCGGCTGTACCCACGTAAGGCAGGCCATAAAGAAAAGCCAAATGGATTGTTTAAAATGTATGTATACAAAATGTAAGTTTCTACACACACAAAAATCTGACATCGTCCTCAGACTGTCTGTAGTAAGACATGTTATGCTTTCAACTCAGCCGATAGCCTTCGTTAAGTGAAGGTTCAGATTTATTGTCCTACCCATCTAATATTGTTGTAGGTTGTAAACAAGTGCTTGTCATATCTACACAGCAACTCAACATTAGGGTGGAAATTCAAAACTCATAAGAATGGTGACACAGACAGAAAACAGATATATGATGTCACTAAAATCAAGGTAAAATCAGTGAGTAATCACAAGGACACTCAATCTAGACCTTTAAACACTGTCACATCAATCTACCCCATTGGTCAGTTTACCGTTTTAGAATTTAAACACCATTAACGAGTATCAGGCTTTGGTTTTAAAACACTAGTATTATCCCAGTTATCATTGTAAATGCAAACAAAGAGAAACTACATTATTTAACCAAACCCAATTCAACATTTAAAATAGGACATCTAATTTTACCATGGGGAATAAACGGGCTTTGGATAAACGGGCTTTGGCTACTTTACCCTCTTTTGCAGGCCGTGACTGTATTGGACACAAATTCAGTCCTCGTGGGACACAGCGTGTTTTCTTAACATTAAAGACTATCACTATGTGGATTCTTCATTCTACTACTTCATACAAGGAGAGAGAAAACAATATTTTAACCTTTTGTAAGAAAACCATGAGACTATATTTGACCAAATTAGGAAATCATCATTGTACAAATTTCTAATTTATCACTCGGATTAGATTTAGGACATTATTATTGTATAGAATCCTAATTTATCAGACGAATATCTTCACGTGTCCCAGCTAACAGCACAACACGGGATAGCAAATGGCAATCCTGTGAAGTCGGCTCTTTGACAAATGCCGACAGAGTGGCCCTCGTCACAGAAACACATCAACGACGCAGTGAATGCCGTTCGGCTCACGTATACACCAAACAAATCAAGAAAACCTGGCAATATAAAAAAACTTCCAGGGTAACAACAATCTTGGTGAACGAGACCAGACATGTCACCAAAGAATTTAAAATGCAGCCAATCGGAACCCTCGTGCACAGGGAATACCAAAAGGGAAAATGCATTTACTAGGTCGACCACAACATGATATTGACAATTCAATATCCGAAACCCATTATATACAGGAGCAATCTCTACATCCCACAGTCTAACTGCTTAAAATCCTGCACGAATCGCCCCACAATAGGATGACTGCATGGGAGTGTTGCCAGTGCTAACAGGACACGTAACAACAATAGCCTTTTCTTAACTACAGTTGCTAAAACTGAAATACCCTAAAAAAAAATTACTCCTACAGACATACTTTATCAAAACGATCTATCTACTTCCACAAATCAATCAAACCTGACACACTGAAACCAACCACCTAGTTTACTAAATCCTATGAAAAGCTATAAATCCAGTATCCTCTAAATAGTAGCCGTTGTCTTGATTTCCACGGGTATCTTCACAGACCTAATGTCCAGTCGAACCACAGCGGTGGTAACCATTATCATAAACGTAGCGGTTAGCATAGTTTGTTCCTCAACCCCGGGTCTGTAGTCGTCTTTGGTCTTAGCCGCTGTAAACACCGGCTGGGCCAACAGAAGTTACGTATCTGGTGTGTTCTCTCCCCTTTCGATTATTTTCTTGACCTGCGTAGACTCTCCCGACACGTGCAAAGTGGAGCAAAAACGGCCTCCAGACGGCCTACTGCATCACCACGTTCACAACAACAAAGTCCATAGAGCAAAACGAGCCGGGGGCTATCTCGGTCACCAGCGGGGTTGGCTATGTCGATTGTAGGGTAATGTTCTCCACTGATGCAGTGTCGCCAGGCGGGGTGGGACGATGCAAATTTCCCAGGCCGGCGGAACACCGCGGGAGGGTGGGGGTGTTCAGAGGGACAATCCATCCAACCTGAGCGAAAAGAACTACGACACAGAGATCAATAAACCCCACACAAACTTCCCTATGAAAAGCTTCCATCAATCACCACTTTCCACATACCGTAGCTTACGCCTTCCAAACAATTTTCTATTATATCTTCTGCAACTCCCATACGTTACCTCCTCCATATTCCTAATATTCCATATTCCTAATATTATCGTAGATATTCTGTTTTTACCAACGAACCATCCAAACAACCAAAACTGGAGAATTAAATTAAACTAGCGCTTCATCGATCACTAATCTGGTTGTGCGCGCCCACCTTTGCGCGCATAAATATCACACGAATAACAGCTGAGGCTCCCAATTGTTAATTTGATTCACATAACCATGTTTTTAAAACATTAAATAAAAACTCAAACATGCAATGTGTCAATTATTTTGCGCACCTATTCTTTTTCTGTTTAAGTAATCCAAAAGTAATCATACATTTTTTCAAAAGTATCTGTAATCTGATAACAATATTTTAGTTGATTACGTAACGGATTACAGTTACTGTTTTTGCCGGACCGCCCAAGTGGAGCCGGCCAAGAAGAGCGAATGTCTCTTACTGAGTGACTGACTGACTGACTGTCTGAGTATATCTTGTTAAATAGCATAGTGGTTAGAGAAGCGGACCTGCGAACTATAGGTCCCGAGTTCGTACCTCCTCGCAGGCGAAGCCAAGTACGCATTATGAATTGTTTCGTATATATGAAAACTTCGCTGGCTAAAACCTCCAGTTTTAACTACATTATCGTAAGCCTGAAATAAAACAGTTTACGGTTATATTGCGACTGTTTCTGGTGGTTCTTCGAAGTACGCATCCGTGTATGCGTTTTGGGTCAGGACAGACAAACACATTTGCTGCCTACAACATACAGTAGTTATGTTATGGTAAGCCTTAACTGAAACTGTATACGGTTATATTGCGACTGTTTCTGGCATGGAAATATTCATCTTCAGTCTCGCTAGCAATTGCTCTAATTCTTATGATTATTCCTAGGAAGTTATTAGATACTAGTAAGCCTATTACTGGCTAATAAGCTGTTAAAACGGCTAGTGACAAAAGCCACACAGTTCATAGACGCTATGGTGGAGGTAAACTTAATAAGAAACGTTAGTCAGTTTAACAGAATCCTCAATGGAGTCTAGCAACTGCTGAAACGTGTAATGCCATGGCGTAGTGGTTAAAGAGAGTCTCTCTCATTTGGTCCTGAGTTCGAATCTATTGAGAGCAACGACATTTATTAATTATTTCTGGTAGATTCCACGATTCTCTCGTCTTTTCACTTGATGAAAAACTTAGTTATCGTGAACTTTATTGATAGTTATTGTATCAGTGTCATTCACGAATGAAAGAAAAAAGTATGTTGTTTTGCCATGAAAGAAAAAAATAAGTTCTTATGCCATGAAATGAAATAGCTTTGGCAGACTCTCTAGCAATTGCTCAATTCTTATGACTATTCCAGTAAGTTAGTAGATACCGGTAAAGCTTATTACTGGCTAATACGCTGTTAAAACGGCCAGTGGCAAACGCCATACATAGACGCTATTTGTGGTGGAGGTAAACTTAGTAAGAAACGTTAGTCAGTTTAACAATATCAATGTCACGAATTCCCGAATGGCCATATAACTGTTAAAACGGCCAGTGGCAAAAGAGGATTTGTTCAGGATAGACACGAGGCTATACTGACACCCGGCAAATATGCAGCTCCGTGGTGTAGAGTTTAACGACATAGCCGTTGGGGTTACTCCCCAACTCTGCTCATCAATGTATAGTGCTTTACAAACTCTACACTACCTTCAAAATATGTTACATTTTGTCATTCAATTATGATATTTTAGTTTTGCATTTTTAATATATTGTTTAATTTCACAACAATAACTCAATAACATTTTGAAATGTGGAGCATGGTGTGCCAATAATTATTATTGGATTATTGGATCCAATAATCCAGTTGGATCCAATATTCATAATTTTTTCAATTATCGGAATTGTTAATTTGTCTGACGTGATGGCTGATAAAATACTTTTTTTTAAATGTGCTCCTCTGGCTTCAGTGCTTCTCTCTGAAAGGTTTCTGCTTGTTGTCTGGCTCAATATCCCACCCACAGTATTATCAGATTAGTTATACCACAAAAATAAATAGCCAGTCAACACTATGCCATGTTTGTGAGAGAAACATGAGAAAGTGGAACCTAGAGAGATGTATGGCTGAGACAATTGGCTGTTTTCTCAAAGGTAAGAATGCTGATGTTGCTGAAGTTGCAATAAACATCAGAAATAATCTATGCTGAAGTTGCAACAAAAATAGCATTATAATTCATATCATTATAACCTATTTACATGATGACAATACTCAGTTTACATTTTTGTGGACTAACATCACTCCACTGGAAGTGGATGAATTAATGTTTTGGTGTAGCCTATTAGCAAAAGTGATTTTCCCTGACCATTTAATAGGGCAAACGTTTAAATATTCTGTTTTCTAGTATTTAATTAAACATGTTTAAATGTATTTCATGAGGTTTGGTCTTTGTGCTATTTTCATTTTTACCACAAATGAATATTGGCCCCAAATATTAGTCATTGGTCTCCTTGATCCCTAATAATCAGTATCGATATTTGCCCTGAAAAAAAAACATATCGGTACCCCTACTTTATATAATAACTTCTCAAAATCTGAGGGTATGTAAAGCTAAAGTATTGCACGTATAGTGTTGCATGAGGCAAATGATCTACAAGGGAAACATTTTATGAATGCCTCATTTCATTCATTATCTACTTATGATTTGACATGTTTGATTTCTTGATAGTTTATGGGTCAACAATTCAATGAATAACTTCCGAGTGCTAATGGACCCAGTACATTAATGTGTTTTGTTCTGACTTGTTTCCTCTTCTGTAGGGGGCTTCTCTATGGGCGGAGCAATGGCCCTCCACCTAGCATGCCGCTACCAACCTGATGTAGCAGGAGTCTTTGCACTGTCCAGCTTCCTTAACAAAGACTCTGCAGTGTACCCAGTAAGTCAGTCTTTCCCTGGGCACAATGATTATCAAACTATCCAGATCAGATTCATTTATTACATCTACCATCTACTTAACTGTCCTTTAAAGGACACATTAATAGAGGAGTGTTGCTATATTGCACCACGTTATAGTCTAGTCGACTCCAGATAAGTCCACTTCAGCAAAGGTCAATACAGTCCTAATAAAATAATACTGTGCCAGTCTTTTGCATTCATCATGTTTTTGAACTCAGAGACATGGAGTATGTGTAATAAACTGCCAGTAGGCAACATTGGAGTGTCTGACCAAGTCTTCTGCCCCCTGCTAGGCAGTGGAGAAGAGAGCAGTGGCTGGTAGCCCCCTCCCAGAACTGTTTCAGTGTCACGGAACCAGGGACGAGCTGGTATCCCATATGTGGGGTGAAGAAACTATGGCCCTGCTGAAGAAGGCTGGGATGACGGCTTCCTTCCACTCATTCTCAGGCCTCCAGCACCAGCTTTCCCGGCCAGAGATGGAGCTACTGCACTCCTGGATTCTTACTAAGCTGCCCCCAAATAGCTGAGATACCAGTGCCCCTTGACCAGCCGGCCCCACACCAATTAATATTCTTATAACACTTACAGTACTGATCTGAGCCAAGTCAAGCTGGACTGTACTGACCTTGTTTGCGCATTGCATATAATGCCTGGAACAAAGCTGGAAAATATTTTTGTAAAATGTACGTAACTGAGCCATGAGTGTCCCTGGTGGTGTGAAAATTATATTGCCAGATTCAGTGCGCTGTGGGAGGCTTCCTAACAACCTCTGCTGAACAGTTATTTATTATTTTACTTATTATTAAAACTTCTGTTGGGCACAATATATTATTTTTAATTCATTGTAAACAGTTTCTTTCCTTAAATTTTGCTTGCTTACAGTACTCAACAGATGTGTGGCTCCCTACAAAACATAACATATTGTACAGTCGTGAAAAAGTACAGCCACTGGAAAGTTGTCTTTTTTGGACAAATATACCAAATCACACAAAAAAGCACTGAAACCATTTATGCCATGAAAATCATCAGAAATGGAATTTCATAGTACAGAAAAAGTTTGTATATCTCCAGCTTTAATAACTAGTACTGCTCCCTTCAAGAAATTATTTAATGTAGCTGTTTCTTGTAAATGTTTCTCTTACATCTACTTGAATGAATATTTGCCCACTCTTCTTTACCGTATTGCTTCAGCTGTGTCATATGTGTTTTTTTTGCATGCACGGCCCGCTTCAAGTCCCTCCACATCATTTTGATAGGATTGAGGTCTCCATGACACATTGTTTTCTTTTTGAGCCATTCAGTTGTATATGTTGTGGATCGTTATCCTGATGCAAGATTCATGTTTGGATCAGCTTCAGCTTTTTGCCAGACCGCGTAAGTGGAGCCGGCCAGGAGCGAATCTCTCTTACTGAGTGAGTGCCTGCCTGCCCGCCTGACTGATTGCATAGTGGTTAGCTATTGAACTGTCTATTTGTTAGTAATGTGCAGTTCGTAAATTATTCATTCGTTTTGAACAAATATTTTTAGTGACTCAGGACTCACAAGTCCTTTTTTCTAGTGACTTGTTCAATTGTATTGTTCATTCGAATGTTTGACAGCGGATTTCTACAACATACCCGGTCCTCCAGCTCAGTTCTCTGATCAACATCTATCTACATTGGCAGAGAAAAATAGATCAAGGCAAGAACATCATAAAGACATGTTTATAACTGATAATAGAACGCAGACTATAATAATTAATATAGTTAGTTGATTACTGATGTCATGAAACAAGAAACCAGGCAAGCCTAGTTCAGCCGGCCCGCAGTAGAAAGTGTTAATTGTGGCTGCCCTCTCAAGATTCGAACCCAGGATGCCCACGTGAAAGGCTGTGTCTTTAACCACTATGCCACAGAGCTGACTGTTTGTGGGCGTTAGCATCGCATATTGACATTATATATTGTCATGCATTAACATCACATCAAGTTTGAATATTTCTTTAGACACCATTAACCATCGTGTTAAACTGAGTAACATTTCTTATTAAGTTTACCTCCACCACAAATAGTATCTATGAACTGCATGACTTTTGCCACTGGCCATTTTAAAAGCTTATTAGCCAGTAATATGTCGCTAGACGCCATTACGCATTGTGTTAAACTTTGTAACATTTCTTATTAATTTTACCACCACCACAAATAGCTTCTATTAACTGTATGGCTTTTGCCACTGGCTGTTTTAACAGCTTATTAGCCATTCGTGAATGACACTGATACAATATCTACTGTATCAATATAGGTGACAATAACAGACTTTTATTTCAAGTGAAAAGACAAGAGAATCGTGTAACCAGCGAAGTGTTTGACTATCCTGAAGAAATCCTAAAACATAATTCGAAAATACACCAGAAATAGTCGCTATATAACAGTAAACTAGTGATGGCCATTCTTCTAGCAGCAGGGTATTATGCTAGCAGCGCTAACTCAGATTTTCTTTTTCAAAATAAAAGCCATCATTGAACTATATAAGGTGATATAGTTAACAATCTAGTCTGTCAATCTAGTCTGTCATTTTATGTTTAATGTCCATTCCAATGTTGTTCTTGTCTGTTGTTTTTTTACATACTAGATTGTTAACTATATGGCCTTCTACATTTCAATTATGGCTTTTATTGTAATAAAGAAAATCTGAGTGCTGCCAGCATAATATCCTGCTACTAAAATAACGCTAATGAAGCCTCGTTTGGCCATCACTACAGTAAACAGTTTCATTTTAGGCTTCCCGTAGCTACAGAAGGTTGTAGCCAGCTAAGTTTTTGTCTATTCTGAACAAATCCTCTTTTACCACTGGCCGTTTTAACAGCTAATTAGCCATTTGTGAATGACATTGAGTATCTATCAATATAGGTGACGATAACTGACTTTTGTCAAGTGAAAAGACAAGAATCATGTAGGCAGCGAAGTGTTTGTCTATCCTGAACAAATCCTAATATCCACCAGGACTTTTTTTTTAGGCTTCCTATTACGTAGCTACATAAGGTTATAATGAGCGAAGTTTTTGTCTGTCCTGAACCTCAGGCATAATGTGTTTAGACTGTTACGGGAGTCGAACGTGGAACCTATCGTTCCGTAGCCCGCGTCTCTAACCACTACGCTATTTAACAAGGTGTAGTCAGTCAGGGACGGACGGACTCACTCACTCAGTAAGAGACATTTGCTCTTCTAGGACGGCTCCGCTTACACGGTCCGGCAAAAACAGATGAAAACAAACACGGAGCTGCTGCCTTTCCCTAAGTAAAAAAGACTTGCGAACGATTGACTCGTTCAGTTTTATCATTCAATTGAATGGTTGTTTCATTCATTTGAACGACTGGCAGCAGAGTTCTACCCATCCACGGAATACGCTGTTTGCTAGTTTTACGCATGCCAGCAGAGTTCTATCCATTGGCTACTCTGCCAATGGAACAAGACAAATTACACGATATTCAAGGCATATTTTCTAAAAACAAGCAGTATATACTAGCTTGTTAAGAAAAATTTACCTTATTTTAAGGATGGTTAGACTTTTTAACCTGAAAACAAGTTAAATATACTTGATAAGACATTTTTTGCAGTGTAGCTATTCAACAGTCTTATTTGTTTTGTGGCCCTAGGCATCTCTGTGGTACTGCTTTCTGTTCTCCCCAATTAGAGACAGCTGCGTCTCGTTGTCTCTAATTGGGAACCCTATTTAAGTTGCCCTGTTTTTCCTTTGGTTGGTGGTCATTGTTTGGTGTTAGCTTTGTGTTTGCTGCCGTTCAGTTCACGGTTCTAATCTCCTTTTGTTGTTTTTGGTTCAGTTTGTTCTTAGAGTCATTTAAAGGATGTATTCCCTCGACTCTGCGCCTGTGTCCTGCCTCCCCAGCTGTGATATAGGTAGTGATGGGCAACTGAGGCTTTCTGAAGCATTTGAGCAACTCTGCATCAACTGAGGCTTTCTGAAGCATTTGAGATGCAGCAACTCTGCATCTGTTCTAATGTTTTGTACTAATAAGGCAAGAGTGTCATAAGATACACAAAATAAAACAAATTATTATACAATACAATAAACAGTATTGTTTGCTCTCAAAAAGTTAAACATGATCTGGATTCGATCCCGCACCATAACAACAAAAAAATTGGAAGTCAGCAACCCTAACAACTGCGCCAGTGCTGAACTTGTAAAGCTAACAACTTTTTTTGAAATAAATTACTAAATAAGGTGTCCAGTAGAGGTTGCTTATGGAGTTAGATGTGCCTTTATATTCGTAAATATATCTAGAAAATCTGTGCGTATATTCATCACAACTCACAAATAAAAATAGGATTTGTAAATGTGAAAAAATATTTTGTAAATAAAAACATGATCTGTAAATATGTAAACATGTTTCACAAATATAAATAAAATTTTTGAATATGTAACTTAAGCACAGTTAGTTATGTCAGCCTACATCTAGTAGGCTACTGTAGCTTAACTAAAGTAATGAAGGTATCTAACCCGACGACGCAACTGACTAGATAACGGTATGTTGTTGACTTGCACAGCTGCATTCGGTTCATTCAGTATGAGTCTTGCACATCATGCTAACGTTAGTGATTATAAAAGGAAACCTGTATGCATGTGTTAGTCCTTAGAATATGTGTAAGTACAGAGTGATAGTACACCAACATCATGGTCCACCTACATCTTTAGTTTGTTATAAGTGTATGTACTTTTTATTTGGCAAGTATTGGTCGCCACTTGTCAACCTTTCATCACACATCCAATCAGAGATAGAATTATATCTACTGCACAACACTCAGTGCACTTCTGTCTCTCACAGGTTATTTGAGAAGGGTTCCCAAGATGCTTTAAGTTTCAAACTGGAATATTGGATCTTTTTATCAAGAGTAACCCTTAATATAATGTGTTTGTATTTCTCTTTGTTTCCCTCCTACTGTAGCTTGTGTCAATGTCCCCTCACAATGTCCTTCAATGTCCCTCACACCAAACCTCAAGGAAATAGGTGAACATTCTTCAGTTCCTTTGCAGTATTTTTAGAATGACATTCCCTAATATTCAAAGTGTTAAAGTTACTAAATGCATGATCTATACTGTAGTGATCTCTGCTGACTTCTACACTACCTGAATCTCAGTGTTCCTACTATTGATTTGATACTGTTACTTAACTGCACAAAAAAGATCCATCAATCATGTGACATTACCCTGCTTCTCTGTCCTGCTTTTTTCAGCAACGTGTTTTAACGACCATCCTCTTTGCCACCACTACCAAATTATGGCCCGTCATTGAACTCCTAAAATAATCTGTCTCCAAGTTATCAGGAACTAAGGATTATTTCTCAGAGAGGAGGCCATAACATAAAATATACTGTATAGTTATTAATATTGCTTTTATTATTATAATTATATATTTTTTTATGAACCATGTCTTTGTTTGACATCATGTTGTCAGTATGTTACAATAAATATAATGGTATATGTTTTATTGTCATAAAATTCACTGTTGTCTTAAGAAATAATGTTTCCTAAAGAAATGTATCCAAAAATATAAACTTTGCTTTGAGAATGCCTGATGCCATCCTCCATTCACTACTGTCAATGAGCAATTACAGTTGTACTGAAAAGTTTGCATACCCTTAGAGAATTGGTAATATATGTACCATTTTTAAAGAAAACATGAGTGAGCAGGCAAAACACATTTCTTTTATTTCTTATAGGATTCATATTCAACTGTAGGTTATAGCCGAATGGCACAATCATAAAACAAAACATGGCAATAAAGAAAAAAATGAAATGACCCCTGTTCAAAACTCTGCATACCCTCAGTTCTTAATATTGTGTATTGCCCCCTTTAGCATCAATGATAGCGTGCAGTCTTTTGTAATAGTTGTCTATGAGGCCCCGAATTATTGCAGGCCGTATAGCTGCCCATTCGTCTTGGCAAAATGCCTCCAGGTCGTCTTGCACGCACATTTGAGATCTCCCCAGAATGGCTCGATGATATTAAGGTCAGGAGACTGTGATGGCCACACCAAGACCTTCACCTTTTTCGATACAAATTGCAATTTAAAAAGCCACAGGTGTGGGAAATTAACCTTTAATTGCCATTTTAACCTGTGTGTGTCACCTTTTGTGTCTGTAACAAGGCCAAACATTCAAGGGTATGTCAACTTTTGATTAGGGCCGTTAGAGTTATTTCTGTTATCATTATGATTTAAAAAGGAGCCAAACAACTATGTGATAATAAATGGCTTCATATGATCACTATCCTTAAATAAAAGACAATTTTTGCATGATCAAAAGCCCGTCCAAAACGTTTGTTCTTGCGCCTGCACGTATACATGTTTTGAGGAAGACGTTAATCCATCTGCCTCCACTGTAAAGCAATTTGGGTCAACTCATGTTGTTTTTAAATGTGCTATATAAATAAAAAATGACTTGACTTTCCACCAAGAGGGATATTGGTTAAATTTCTTTCACACAAACACACACAGCTTTTGCGTGCGGAGGGTCGTATCTTCTGCTTACCGAACTGGCAACTTGTGTATCTGAGAGAACCGCATTGCTGATGTTACCGTGCGTCTGAGTCTCCGTAACCAGGGCAACGATGACGTTCAGTGACAGACAACTCACCGGTCATACAATAACTATCAATAAAGGCGACAATCATTAAATTTTTCATCAAGTGAAACGACGAGAGAATCGTGGAAATAAAATAAATAAATGGCGTTGTTCACAATAGATTCAGACTTGAGTCTTCCACGTGAGAGGCACTGTCTTTAACCACAACACCACGGAATTACACATTTCATTGGTCGCTAAACACTATTGAGCATTGTGTTAAACTGACTAACGTTTCTTATTAAGTTTACCTCCACCATAGCGTCTATGAACTGTTAGCTTTTGCCACTGGCCGTTTGAACAGCTTATTAGCCAATAATAGGCTTACTAGTATCCAGAGGCGTCGCTAGGATCACAATACATTCAGGGCTTAGCCAACCCACCCGCCCCATCCAGGACAGAAAGTACAGGGTTTTGAATGTACATACGGAACATTTCGATGTACACACTAGCGGCCTATACGTCTATGTTGTCATAATGCGCGATCAGAATTATAGATGAATAGATCAGAGGGAATTTTTTTATTATTATTTTTTTGGGTCAATTTGAGATCCGGGGCTATTCATAAAAGATCCGGGGCTATAGCCCCGGACGCCCAGGCCTAATGACGCCACTGCAAGTATCTACTAACTTCTTAGGAATAATCATAAGAATTGAGCAATTACTAGCGAGACTGAATATGAATGTTTCCATGCCAGAAACAGTTGCAATATAACCATATACAGTTTTAGGCTCACTATAACATAACTACTGTATTTGTAGCCAGCAAATGTGTTCGTCTATCCTGACCCAAAACGCATGCACGGATGCGTACTTCGAAAATCCACCAGAAACAGTCGCAAAATAACTGTAAACTGTCTTATTTCAGGCTTACTATAATGTAGTCAATGGAGGTTTTAGCCAGCGAAGTTTCATCTATACAGAATAAATCATAATGCCTACTTCGCTTTGCTTGTGAGGAGATACGAACTCGGGACCTACAGTTCGCATGTCCGCTTCTCTAACCACTACGCTATTTAACAAGGCATAGTCAGTCAGTCAGTCAGTCAGTCAGTCAGTCAGTCAGTCAGTCAGTCAGTCAGTCAGTCAGTCAGTCAGTCAGTCAGTCAGTCAGTCAGTCAGTCAGTCAGTCAGTCAGTCAGTCAGTCAGTCAGTCAGTCAGTCAGTCAGTCAGTCAGTCAGTCAGTCAGTCAGTCAGTCAGTGACATTCGCTCTTCTTGGCCGGCTCCGCTTATGCGGTCCGGCAAAAAGCAGAAGCAAACGACACTACTAACTGCGCCATTACCGGACTGGTAAAGTTAACAACTTTTTTAAATAAATGACTAAATAAGGTGACCAGTAGAGGTTACTGTTCGAAAGTTTCAGGCACCGAACCGCCCGGTCAACCATAGAAGCCTGCATTTTCCAAAGAGGCTTTGGAAAAAGCAGCAGATCATCAAGAGGCTTCGGACGTCATCAATCACGTGGTATTACACCGACGCAAGCCTCGGCCCTTTTGTCTGGATTCGAATGGGTTGCAATTTCAAAGCATGCCTCGATTGGAGATGTTGGTTCAATCTCCTGACCAACAATTATTTAGGTCTCCAATATATGGGAAGCACTTGTAAATAACTGGGCATGGAGGAAAGCCCCAGTACCTGTCAGTAGAGATCAAACAAAACTTCGGACGTCATTAATCACCTGGTGATCATACATCTGAATGATACATATCTATGAGAGAAACGCTGGAGTTAAAACATTCACAAAATACGGTGGATCCAATGCTTGATTTAAGATGTGATATTAAAAACTGACGAGCAAATATTCCTGACGTAGGAATTACAAAGACAGTGCTGCCAGCATTATCATCAAAACAATATGACAAAGCAATCATTGGGACTCGAACCAGGCTGTGGCTAAATAAATGACTTAACATTGTGGGGCAATAGCATTAAGATAACATACAATTCTGCTAGAGGCTAAGTAGAACTAAGAAACATTGTACCTGCATTAGAGTAGGGGGTGACAGGATCCTTATCTCACTAGAATAGCTGGGAGCAAGAACAGACCGTTTGGTATTTGGTAGTAAATGGGCAGAATGCCAAATAAGGGAGACGACGCTAGAGCTAGAAGTCGATTGGTTGGAATAACAACAGGGAAACCCGAAGACAGCAGCTGCCATGAGAGATGTGTTAAACAACGTATATCTTACCCATATATGGTATGAACCGCTCCTTTACCCAGAAAAGCAGAAAAACGGGAAAGTCTGGGGTGGGGGGCTCATGCTATAAGAACTGTGTGTGCTGTGATTGTGTCAGACTCTGTTGGACTGAGTGCCACACTGTCTCCAGATATATCTGTATGGGGGAA
>JACXGI010001396.1:0-73306 GCA_016801175.1 Esox masquinongy | reverse complement strand
AATTGGCACAGAACCTTCAGGCGTCCGTTAGAAAGCTGAAGATGAAGAGGAAGTTCACCTTTCAGCACGACAACGACCCAAAGCACACATCCAAATCCACAAAAGCATGGCTTCACCAGAAGAAGATTAACATTTTGGAATGGCCCAGCCAGAGCCCAGACCTGAATTCAATTGAACATCTGTGGGGTGATCTGAAGAGGGCTGTGCATAGGAGATGTCTTCGCAATCTGACGGATTGGAGCGCTTTTGCAAAGAAGAGTGGGCAAATATTGTCACGTCAAGATGTGCCATGCTAATAGACTCCTACCCAAAAAGACTGAGTGCTGTAATAAAATCAAAAGGTGCTTCAACAAAGTATTAGTTTAAGGGTGTGCACACTTATGCAACCAGGTTATTGTGAGTTTTTTATTTTTCCCCCTCAAAGATTTCAGTTTGTTTTCAAATTGAATTGTTCACATTAAAGGTGGAAAAAGTTCTGACATGATTTATCTTTGTCTCATTCCTTTACATCACAAGAACCTGGCATGTGTAGACTTTTTATATCCACTGTATATTGTTGCTATATGTTTTGCTATATTTTTGCTTTATATATTTCTTAATTTTTACATGTTGTGTGCCATGTCACAAGAATTTCATTGTGCAGGATGATGCTGTGTTATTCAGTGCATTTGATAAATAAACTTTGAACTTAGGGATTTCCTTTGTTTGCATCAATGTCGACTTCTGCCTGCTCGTGGATCTTGAGTTAATTAAATTCTACCTGCTCTGCAATTGGGACTATAACTCTCCCTCTACCAAGTCGTATTGCAGGAGAATCAATGGAGCAACTTCGCCAACAAGAGACATACAATTTTCGCATGAAACATTTTAATACAGAGGATCGTGACACACATTCACTTAGAAGAGGACTAAAGGCGAATGCAATTCCATCAAGTTACCCAGTTCAACCCGTGGGGACAAGACAGATTGTAAGTAATACTTCCAATTGCCATGTTATAATACACTAAGTACACATTGCCTCCGGATATTCTGGGCAAGGGTTGGGGGTTAACTTGTTCACCATCCCTCCCCTTTAGCTGCTGTCCAAGCTTCAATTCTGTCAATTCATCATCTGTGTTTTACGGTTAGAATAAGTAAGGCTCTATCCCCCAAAAAATTTCTTCCTGCTTGTATTCAGAGTCAGACATAATATATATGTATTTTCCTTTCTCTCTCAAGCAAATAAAGTTTGACTGTCCTAAGTGAATATCAAAGACGAAATAGGTAATTTGCTTTCCAGCTAGTGAATACTAACTTTCATTTACTGTGTATACACTTACTATTCCCGAATGAACGCCTGGATTGATACAATTGTGAACAAAACTGACCGGTAAACACAGAAAGTACCCATTTATTTGAAATGAGAAATATATTGCGAAAACTACATCTTTATTTCGAGGAATAGAACATCGTCATGTTTTTTGAGGTAAACAACACCACTAGTCTTAGTTTGGAGTGTTTTAGAGTAGTTTTCCGCTTGCAATGCAGCTTTGCCTTAGCGGTATGTACGGTTTCCATTCATGAGTTTGTACAATGCAAATAACGGTAATTACTGACTAAGACAGAGTAATGGATTGTTTTAAAAAAAAAATGACTATGTGCCTGAAGGAAGAACTCGGGGTAAGGGGATTATCACCTAAATATGATTTTTGGACAAACTATCCCTTTAATAATGGCAGCTTGAAGTGTGCAGGTGCTCCACGTCTACACTGTGCCTTCAGAAAATAGTCAGACCCTTTCTCCACATTTATAGACTTAATTTATAATTGATTAAATATATATTTTGTGCCATCAATCTTCATACTGCCCAATAATGACAAAGCGAAATGTTTTTTACAATAGCCAGGTAAAAAGCGCCTCAGTCAGGGAGATGACCAAGAATCCAGTTGTCAATCTAACAGTGCTTAAGAGACTATCAAAGATGGGAGAATTTGCCAGATTGACAATCATCTCTGTAGTACTCCATCAATCAAGCTTCATGGCAGAAGAGTTAGACAGAAGCCACTCCTAAATAAAAGGCATATGACATGCCGTCTGAAGGACGCTGAAAGCATGAGGAAAACTTCCTGACAAAAATCTAACTATTAGACCTGAATGCTCATCACTACTGCTGAAAACAAGTTATGACTCATCACCTGGCTAATTCCATCCTTACGGTGGGAGCACCATGCTATGGGGATGCTTCTCGGCGTCAGGGACTGGGAGATTGGTCAGGGTTGGGGAGGATGAACAGAGCATAATATAGAGAGGTCCTTGAAGAAAACGTAGTTCAAAGTGCACAGGACCTCAGACTGAAGCAAGTATTAATTTTCTAGCACTATAAATACCAGAAGCACACAGTCAAGACAACGCTAGAATGGTTTTGGGACAAGTCTGTGAATGTCCTTGAGTGGCCCAGCTGAAGCCCAGGCTTGAACACCATTGGGCATCTGTGGGAAGACCTGAAGATTGCAGTTCACCTACCCTCCTCATCCAACCTGAGCAAGGATGAGAGGATCTGCATGGAAGAATGGGAGAAGCTACCCAAATCCATGTGTGCAAAGCATTTAGGGGCATACCCATGAAGAATCAATGCTGTGATCACTGTACATGTTGGGTCCCCACAAAGGAAAACCCACAAGGTTTTTGGCAGGTCCACATTAGGAAAATGCAACTTTCTGTATAGGGGTTATGTTTATGAAAAAAATTACAATTGGCATGGAGTTAGAATTGGGGTTGCTTTAAGATTTAGGAATTACAGGTAAAGGTTAGGAATTAAGGCTAGGTTAAGTATCGGCATAAAAGTTTGGTTATTGAGGTTAGAGTATCCTTAAGTAAGGGCTAGGGAATAGGTAACATGGGGAAGGGTTAGGGCTAAGCTCCCAGAAAAAAAATAGATTTCAAGCTTAAGGTTTAGGGAAAAACATACAAATGGGCATAGTTTTGGTTACTTTTAGGTTAGACCTTACTAGTTAGGGTTAGGATTAAGCGTTAGGGCTAGATTAAAATTAGGTTTAAAGAATAGGCAATGTGGATTTCTGGTTTATGGTTTGGTATCAGGACCCAACAGGAATAGGACAGGTTTTACTCTGTTGAGTAAATATTATTGGAATGTCAACTAATAGACTAGACTGTAACTACTAATGGGGATATTCTTCCTGTTCCCAATTTGAAAAAAGCTATTTCTTTGGCTTTGAGATACAGGCTGGGACTTTCGCAATTATGAAAATATTACAGTTTTTCTCAATTTCTTACACACATTTTCTGAATGCATGGCTCCAAACTCGCACACAAAACCCAAAACTCCACAAATCTCTTGCAAAAGCAAACACTGAATTCAAAATAATGTTATGTCTTCTCAAAAAGAAATTTTGTCTTGAAATGACACACACACATACACACCATCAAATGAATAGACGTTTCTAACAACGAACTGAACACTGATGTGCTCAATGGAAAACACTATGATGAGCAGAAAACACTACTATGATAATCTTATCAGTAGGCCTTTTGCATTTTCAGTGTTACACTACATAGTGTCCTTATAATAGCCTGTTACAAACTGTTAAATAATGTAATAAAAATAATAAAAAATGTTTTCATACTCAAATATAAAACACACAAATACAAGAATAGAATGTTTTTTATTCTGAAATACTGTATACATCTCAGCAAACACAGTTAGATTTGTAAAGTGATCTTCAAACAGAACAAACAATAGAAAAAAGAAAATAAGCCTTCATATACTGTAAAGAAAAAGACAATTAGTATTTTGCCTTTGGAATTCATTGTTCTCCAACAGAGAGCTCAACTTTGGCCCTTTGATTACTAAAGTTATGATTGCTAATTGAAAAGCGACAAGTGTTTGCACATATGATGATGTCAATAGTGTGAATGGTAGTTTTAGTTAAACATTCTGTATGGTAGTGTTTTCCATGTGAACACAAGAGATATTATCTATGAAGATTGGGCCAAATGTAGAGAATTGTGTGTAGATTTCTTTGCAAACAGTGTGGTTTAGAACTGCAAAATGAGTGAAAAGCAGGAAATGTTGCCCATGCCGTGTGCACTAATGCACCCCCATACCATCACGGATGCTGGCTTTTGAACTGCACTTATAACAAGCTGGATGGTCCCTCTCCCCTTTAGTCCGGAGGATGCAGCATCCATGATTCCTAAAAATAATTTCCAATTTTGATTTGTCAGACCACAGGACAGTGTTCTACTTTGCTTCAGTCCATCTTAAATGAGCTCAGGCCCAGAGAAGGCAGTGGCGTTTCTGAATCTTGTTTTATATGGTTTCTTCTTTGCATGGTGGAGTTTTAACTTGCATTTGTGGATGCAGCGACACTGTGTTCACAGACATTGGTTTTCGGACGTGTTCCTGAGCCCATGCAGAGATGTCCGCTACAGAAACATGTCTGTTTTTAATGCAGTGTCGCCTGAGGGCCCGAAGATCATGGCCATCCAGTATTGGTTTTCGGTCTTGTCCCTTGTGTACAGAGATTTCTGCGGATTCTCTGAATCTTTTAATGATATTATGTACCGTAGATGATGACATCCACAAACTCTTTGCAATTTTCTGTTGAGAAACGTTATTCTTAAATAACGTTTTTGCCTGCGCAGTCTTTCACAGAGTGGTGAATCCCTCCCCATCTTTACTGAAAGACTCATCCTCTCTTTCTATATCCAATCATGTTGCTGACCTGTTGCCAATTAACCTAATTAGTTGTGAGATGTTCCACCTTTTTTTTAGCTTTTTTTTTAGCATCCAGTCTTTTGTTGCCCCTGTCCCAGCTTTTTTTAAATGTGTAGCTGCCATCAACATTTGACATGTTGTACTATTTTCTATTGATTATAGGGTTTAAATGATTTGCACATCATTGCATTCTGTTTTTCTTTACATTTTACACAGCGTCCCAACTTTTTTGGAAACGGGGTTGTAGAATAAATAATAAAGGTTCCTGTGGATGACCTATACCATGTGATATGTCCACCTGCACTTTACGGCTTGTAAAATAAAGTATGGTTACACCTCTGAACTGAAGGTGCAACTTTGTTCTTCATTTATTTGGAGGCTTTTGTCGGGGCTGGGGTCCGTGGGATCCTACTGGGGCAGACCAGGGGTACTTCTGAGTTCTTAGAACCTTGCACTTGCCACATTTGTGCAGAATTCTTGTAAGATAAGGTACCTGAGTTTCAGGTTTTGGCCATTGTGTCCCAAGTTTCATTGTTAGTGTGTAAGCAAAACTATAAACCTCACATTTTGGTTTGGAAGTGTAATATGTTGTTTATTTGTGCACAATCTATATGTAGAACCACTGTTAAACCTCAGTTAGCCATGACGTTCTAATAGTAATAGTGAGTGGTTTTGATGACATAGGCAAATGGGTATATACATGACATAAGACACTTTCTGGGACCCTTTTTTGCTGGACAGTGCCGCTTTAACAACCAGTGACCAAAATATAATTGAAGGAGTTGTGATTAGGATTATCTTTTGGTAAGATTAAGTTATGATTAGTAAAAATACAATTCTTTAAGGGCAATCAATTTTGTTTTTCCAGTTTACAGTTCAGGTACAGTTCTGTCTCGCACACCTGCAGACTGGCAGACTAAATCGGTCACGGCCAGGCTGGACACATTTCCCCTATACTTCCTCAAGCTAATTGGGACTGCTGCAGAAAAAAGCTAGCTGATCGATGTGCTATGCCTCCAAAAAACAACAAGCTGTTTCAGTTGGATAACTATCAAGGTGTCATGTCATCATCTTAATACTTCCAATTAATAAGACAGCATATTTGGAACGCGGTCTGTTCAAACAACCCACAAGAAGAAAGACTACTGTAGTTAGTTGCTAACGATCGAAGCAATAGGGCTATTTTGCATGTTATCTATTCAGATAGAATTGCAGATAGAAATGTTTGTGCAGAACACTGATCCACTGGTCACACTCCTGGCTCTACACATATATTTGCAGCTCCCCGCCACAGACCACGGTTCAATACCCATCTCCACCCTTTACCACTGTTTTTTCCACTGATTCCTCAACGGTAGAACCATTCCTCTGATTCCTCAACGGCAGAACCATTGAAAAAGTCTCTTATTTGCAGATACTGTATGTGAAGAAGGTCTTTCTAGGGAGGTAATATTTTAGGAGTCACTTAAAGATGCGAACAAGGTTTTACACAAATAATTAAAATTGTTTTTGCTGCTCAATTGAACCAGATAAAGTAACAAGACCTCTTGCAAGCAACTCACAAGAACACCAGACACAGCAGTATCTCACTGCAAAAGAAAGTCCATGCCTGCTTTCATTCCAACATATAAACTATATGTCCAAAATGTTTTGGCAGTGTTAACAGCTGTTTTACTGAAATTCAGTTGGGAGTTAACAACTTATGTAACATCCTGTCCTCAGCGAAGTCCGCCATTTAGGAAGCACTAACCTCTAGCATGTTTTTTTATCAGCATTTGTTGACCTAAAGACAGATCAAAGTAGTAACACTCTCCCTATTCTAGGAGAGTGGTGGGGTTAACCATCCGGGAAGGCCAATCACCTCGACAAATCATGTGCAAAGTTTATTAGTACTGCTCCCTCCCCCTGACCCCTTTCTGTTCTCTCTCTCACTCTCCCCCTCTGTCCACAACACTGGGGAAGATGGAAACGTGAGTATCAGGTGAACTCGGATTAGGCAACAAAGTTGAGATCATTCCTTGCGGTTTGGCGGGGGTTGGGAAAGGGAGAAGAGAAGAGAATGCGGGTGTTGGAAGACAGGGATGTACTCGGAGCCACAATTCGCATTGAGGGGAACAGAGAAGGAGGAAGAGAGGACATGGTGGGAGGTGCGGCCAAAGCAAACCGACCGAGCTCCGAGTTTCTCCCTGGCCCCGATCACTGATTACTTCCAGCTATGTGTGAAAGAATGCTACTGTTGAACAGCCAGCAGTTCCCGTTTCACCCCCCACCCCGACACCCCCCCACCCCCACACACACACAATCTCCCCTACGCCGACTGGCACACTCCCCTCTCTTGCGTGCCTCCATAACCATCGCCCCTCACCCTCACTTGCTCCCTCACCCCACACCCCCACACTTTCTATCTTCCTCTCCTCCCCCGGCCTGTTAGGGGCCCCGGGGCAGTGTTGCTGTCCAGGCATTTTATAATTTAATGAAAGTAATCGATGTAGGTAATGAAGTAGGCTCCTCATGGTCTATTCTTCCCTGGGTGAAATCAGGTGAGGTTTTGTCAATGGCTCCGAAAAAGCTGCACATCTCAGCGAAGAAACACCCTTCACCCTAATAACCAGCTCGCACCATAGACATCCGTTCCTCTCAACACTCCAATGCCGTACTTTATTATTTACTGCGTGTTGCTGGGTGCCACTGATGAGTTCCACTCACACGACTTCAACTCCAATTAATCATTGCATCTCACAGTGATACAGCCACTTGTTTTTTGCAGGAATTTTTTTTACATGTACATGGATCACTTGTATTTTTCATGCATTACTGGAAAAAGTGAGGAATGCTAGAGGAGAGAGTTGAAAGAACAGTAGGCTGTATTTAAACCTACGCTGCAGCAGTACATGTCCACCGGAGGCAGTGGTCTAGACCACAGGACATTCCCAGGCTACCGTAGGTCACTTATTCACCCTCAGTCCTCTCTACTGTGGCAACATTGAACTTCTCCCTCCTCTTCTCCATCATCCCTCCTATTCACATTCTTGTCTTTTCCTCAGGTATCCCTCCATCCAATCTCTACTGTAGAGTGCGTCCCCTGTCGGCTCAGATGATAATCTGCTTCATGGCGCATGTGTCAGGGGGAAAGAATGCTAATCTGGAAGAGATGCGGACTGCGAAGTCGGGGCTTTCTTGGCTGCCAGTTTCCACTGCGCACTACTTTCCATGTGGAGCCGCTCCGGAGTGGCTGAAGCAGAAGGAATTCCCGGCCGAGGGAGCCGAGGTGTTGACAGATTCCAGATCGCTCATCAGGACACGCCTCCCACATTAAAGGTCACCCATCGATTGAACAACCATGCTGCTTGACCGTCCGTCGTTGATTTATAATTAGATGCTAATATTTCTGATTGCAATGCACTTGTAAACACTAATAAATCATTTGTGGACTAAGGATTAGGTTGTTGTTGGTACTCTCTAATACATTTGTCTAACATTTGTTTAGTACAGTGTGCCAAACAAATTAAGAGCATTATCACAAGCAGGCGTGTGGGCAAGGCTGCCAAAATCTGATTGTATACTCTCTATCTTGTTCCAAGAGGCCATTTACCTCAGATTCAGTTTGGCCATAGGTAATGATCAGAATTAAGAATGAGGCATAATTAATTATAGTTAATGTGACTTTGTGTGCTATTTTTGCCTTCATTTTTATCTCTTTACATTACACTCTGTTTCATAGAGTTTATTTTTAACCCAGCTTTTTCATTAGCCTTTCACATGTTTTTAACAAAACTCTGGCTACCTGACCTCCTGCTCTGATCTTTCTTTTTAACCTTTGATCTTAACAGTTTCTTTTTTCATACGTTGACTACATTGTCTGGGTTGAGACATGTTTTTTTCATAAAAACAGTGCCTTTTTGATATTGTAAGTAGAATTTGTGTACCAATATTCAAATATTCATTTATATTTAAAGCATGTTATATTAAAAAAAATGTGCATTTGAAGAACACCTTATGAAGAATTCTCTAAATCTTTTTTAAATGAATAAAGACTTGGTGAAGTGGCACAATTACACATTATGACCGATGTTTTTGAACACATCGTTCAAAAATATCTCCATCATGTATCAATCATTGTGATGTGCTTGTCATTTTGTGGATTTGACAAAACTTGTTTGTCATTATTGCTATTTATATGTGAGTATTTCATGCAACTAATTTACATCTGTTTCTTAAGGTCAACCATGTTACAAGAGTGAAATACAGCATTCCGGTATTGCTTAATAGTCCCACAGAGGGAGGAGAAAGTGGTCTGGTAGGATGACAGGACTGACTTCTCTAGCAACTCTATGTGGTAGGTTGGGTGACTGCAAGCTCCATTTGGTAAACCTTTTTCTTTTTTATTACTGGCCATTTTGACATGGAAACTGGCCATTTTGAAACGGAGCGATGCCAGAAATGCTAGAAATGTTTTGCCACCCCGTTTCCAAAAAAGTTGGGATGCTGTGTAAAATGCAAATAAAAACAGAATGCAATGATGTGCAAATCATTTAACCCTATATTTAACTGATAATTGTACCAAGACAACATATCAAATGTTGAAACTGAGAAATGTTATTGTTTTTGGAAAAATACATGGCCATTTAGAATTTGATGCCAGTAACACGTTTCAAAAAAGTTGGTACAGTGGCATGTTTACCACTGGGTTGCATTACCTCTTCCTTTAACAATACTCTGTAAGCGTTTGGGGCCTGAGGAGACCAATTGCTGTACTTTTGAAAGTGAAATGTATTCCCATCCTTGATTGATATAGGATTGCAGCTGCTCAACATTTCAGGGTCTCTTTTGTCGTATTTTTCACAGACGTGTAAGTCACCCATGCAATGTGCACTAATGCACCCCCCATGCACCCCCCAGCTTGTCAGTTTTCCACTTCGCCTCAGTCCATCTTAAATGAGCTTGGGCCCAGAGAATGCGGCGACGGTTCTGGATATTGTTTATATATGGTTTCTTCTTTGCATGGTAGAGTTTTTACTTGCATTTGTGGATGCAGCGACGTACTATGTTCACAGACAATGATTTTCGGAAGTGTTCCTGAGCCCATGCAGGGATTTCTACTACAGAATCGTGTCTGTTTTTAATGCAGTGCCGCCTGAGGGCCCGAAGATTACGACCATCAAATATTGTTTTTCGGCCTTGTCCCTTGCGTACAGAGATTTCTCCAAATTCTCTGAATCTTTTAATAATATTATGTACCGTAGATGATGAGATCCCCAAACTCTTTGCAATTTTATATTGAGAAACGTTTTTCTTAAATTGTTGCACTGTTTGCCTACGCAGTCTTTCACAGTGGTGAACCCCTCCCTATCCTCACTTCTGACAGACCCATCCTTTCTGGAATGATCTTTTAATACCCAACCATGTTACTGACCTGTTGCCAATTAACCTAATTAGTGTGATACTCCATCAGGTTTAGTTTTTTAGCATTACACAACTTTTCTACTCTTTTGTTGCCTCTGTCCCAACTTTTTTTAAATGTGTTGCTGGTATCAAATTCAAAGTGGGCATATATTTTTCAAGAAACAGTAACATGTCTCAGTTTCAACATTTGATACAGTTGTGCTCAAAAGTTTGCATACCCTTTGAGAATTGGTAATATATCTACCATTTGTAAAGAAAACATGAGCGAGCAGGCAAAACACATGTCTTTTATTTCTTATGGGATTCACATTCAACTGTAGGTCATAACAGAATGGCACAATCATAAAACAAAACATGGCCACAAAGAAAAAAATGATGACCTCTGTTCAAAAGTCTGCATACCCTTAGTTCTTAATACTGTGTATTGCCCCCTTTAGCATTAATGACAGCGTGCGTGCATGTCTTTTGTAATAGTTGTCTATGAGGCACCGAATCCTGCAGGTGGGATAGCTGCTCATTCGTTTTGGCAAAATGCCTCCAGGTCATGCAAGGTCTTTGGGCATCTTGCATGAACCGCATGTTTGAGATCTCCCCAGAGTGGCTCGATGATATTAAGGTCAGGAGGCTGTGATGGCCACTCCAGAACCTTCCCCATTTTCTGCTGTAACCCCTGGAGGGTCAATTTGGCCTTGTGCTTAGGGTCATTGTTGTGCTGGAAAGTCCAAGAGCATCCCATGCGCAGCTTTCGTGCAGAAGAATGCAAATTGTCTGCCAGTATTTTCTGCTAACATGCTGCATTCATCTTGCCATCAATTTTCACAAGATTCCCCATGCCTTTAGAGCTCACACACCCCCAATACATCATTGAGCCACCACCATTCTTCACAGTGGTGATGGTATTCTGTTCACTATAGGCCTTGTTGACCCCTCTCCAAACATAGATTTATTGTGACCATAAATCTCTATTTTGGTCTCGTCACTCCAAATTACAGTGTGCCAGAAGCTGTGAGGCGTGTCAAGGTGTTGTCGGGCATATTGTAACTGGGCTTTTTTGTGGCATTGATGCAGTAAAGGCTTCTTTCTGGCAACTCGACCATGCAGCTCATTTTTGTTCAGATTTCGTCGTATTGTGCTCCTTGAAACAACCACACCGTCTTTTTCCAGAGCACCCGGTATTTCTCCTGAGGTTACCTGTAGGTTTTTCTTTGTATCCCGAAATATTCTTCTGGCAATTTTGGCTGAAATCTTTCCTGGTCTACCTGACGTTGGTTTGATATCAAGAGATCCCCGAATTTTCCACTTCTTAATAAGTGATTGAACAGTACTGATTGGCATTTGCAAGGCTTTGGATATCTTTTTATGTCCTTTTCCATCTTTATGAAGTTCCATTATCTTGTTACGCAGGTCTTTTGACAGTTTTCTGCTTCCCATGGCTTAGTAACTAGCCTGCTCAGTGCATCCACATGAGAGCTAACAAACCCATTGACTATTTATACACAGACACTAAATGCAATTTAAAAAGCCACAGGTGTGGGAAATTCACCCTTAATTGCCATTTTCACCTGTGCGTGTCACCTTTTGTGTGTCTGTAACAAGGCCAAACATTCAAGGGTATGTAAACTTTTGATCAGGGCCATTTGGGTGATTTCTGTTATCATTATGATTTAAAAAGGAGCCAAACAACTATGTGATAATAAATGGCTTCATATGATCACTATCCTTAAAAGAAAGACAGTTTTTTGCATGATCAGTCATATTTTCAAAATCAGTGCCAAAATTTCACAATTTCTGCCAGGGTATGCAAACTTATGAGCACAACTGTATTTTATCTTTGTACTATTTTCTATTGAATATAGGGATAAAATGATTTGCACATCATTGCATTCAGTTTTTACTGACATTTCATGCAGCATCCCAACTTTTTTGGAAACGCGGTTGTAGTTATTTTGTTCAGGTTGTGAGGCTTGCAATAAACTCCCGCTCCATAATTTTAACATAACGTTGTCAACACTGTGACTTAATTTTGCACTCAGTAGGCACTCATTATAATAGTTTCTTTATTTAACATCTTATGATGGCATTAAACGTGCTCTTTCAGTGCCATCGCAAAAATTAGGTCAGATACACACCAATAATGTGACCTGGTTATACGTGAATTGACGAGAACATGGACAACGTGACCGTTAGAAATTGGTTAGGGCCGAGTGAGCCAGGTCTTGTGTAAAACGTTTCAGCTCTCCTGTTTTTGGCCTCAGGACCCTGAAGACAATGCAGGATCTGAGACATCCAGCAAAGTGGCATTACACTGTGTCTGTTCTTACTCCAGTAGAACTGGACTATGTTTTTACAAGAGTCTGGGACTGAAGGTTGGAGTTGGGCTCCGGTAAGAGATGTCACTGGGTCTGAAGCCAGATGATGATAATGATGGTGATCCCCTACAGGCGTGATACAGTTTAATGGACTTGATGATACATTGCCAGTGATTTTGTTATCATGCATCTTTACTCTGAGAAAATACTAGGTTTGTTTTGTGGACAACACAATTAGACACAGAATTTTACTGTTCTCTCCCATTTTCTTCCTCACTATCCCCCTACCCCTTGTCTCCCTATCTCCCTCTCTCCTAAAGCTCCACAAACTCTTATGACCTGTTGACAAAGTGAAGAAGTTTGATGCCCAAGGAAGTATTTATAGGCAAAAGAATGCAGTGGAGTTAGCAATAATAATGGCTGTGAAGACTGGCAGACCACCCTGAAGTTCAAAGTATCCAGCGGTTGTGCATTTCCATATTTATTTATTTTTCAGTGAGAGGACTTGAAAACAACATACTTCCTTAACCCCAGAGGCAGTGCCCTACACAACCATCGGCATGGAGCCCCCCACACACACACACTATCTCCAGGGCACTTTTCCAACAACAGATCATTAACTGGCTTGTTTTAGCTTAGCTCATCAGAATTGTTTTAATTCAATTTGTCTGTTCCTGCTGCTAAAGACAGGGGTTTATGATCATAAAGTGAACATTAACAAGGCCTTAAAAACAACTCAATACATTATGCATAAAGCTCTAACCACATAAACAAGGTAATATTTCTGTTTTGCAATATAGACATGGAGTTCCAGCAACAGCCAAATTCTCCCAAATCACACAAAGTTTACCACAGTGCCCTGGTCTTTGTAAAGTTATCATAATTATATAAATGACAGTCGTGCATTTCATCCAATGATAGAATGTTATTTTTGATTAAATAAGCAGTTGAATATTTGCCAGGTATAATATGTATTTGACTACTGAGAAATGTTTTAATGTCTTTAAATCAACTTCTGTATATTTGTGTAAAGCACATGCAAGGTTTGTAAAAATTGTAGCACCGAAAACAGAAAAAGTGAGATCATTCCGACTCATCAGCATACTTTTCCCTTACCGTGTTTGACTCCAACTCAAAGCTATGCTTCCTTACCAGACAACTCTTTGAGAGTCATAATATACTGTAGAACGTTGGTGATATCACCCTTCAGTGACTCACTTAGTAACCTTTTTTGCTACACACGGTACATGTCAAGAACCAGAAGAATGAAGATGTGAATACTTTGCCACCGATCAGACTCTGGTCTTACAATAATGATGTCACTCTGAGTGGTGCTCATGTCTGCGAGCTTTAGTCATCAAGGTTTTTTAGACGGGGTGATATCATCCCCGGCTCATTAATCACTGTTGCCTTTGACCTTCTAAGAGAGAATGGGCTGATGTGAGAATTTGTGCACTTGAAGTCTTCTGTTGTGTGTTTTCATTACGGGGAGTGTGTGTTCATGTGTCTGTCTATTGTGCCAGCACGCACCTTCTTGGTCTGTGCACGTGTGGGTGTGTGTGTGTATTTGCGTGTGTGCAGAACACAGAGATTGGAGATAGAGAGAGGTGTGTAGTTGGCTGGTCTGTGTCCACACGGGCTGCCACTGATAGGTTTTCCTGTGATTAGAAATGCAGCTGCAGGCATCCGCCAGAGGATGAAGGCCGTGTTGACTAAAGACCCCACGGGAGCTGTCGTGTTTTCTTTAGCTGTTTAGGGGGCTGGGGTGACAGAAACTCACTCTATTTTTTGAGCCGGCCGCCGCTTTATTTGAGCTGGTTTGGGTCATCTCTGCCAGAGAAAACCTTCCTGAAGCGGAGAGTGGGGCCCAAATGCAGAATAAACACTAACCCCTCCAACCACAATACGCCCCTCCCTGCCACTGCTTATTTTGAAGAGGGATCACGTTCAAATTTTGCCCTATTAACATTTCAAAGCATGATCGAATCCTGAAATATCTCCATGTTTTTTCCCGTTCTTCTCCTTTTCCAACCGTGCTAAAATGGCGGTGCCGCGTTTGAAAGTGAAACCTCAGGAACCCAACAGTAGAAAATAGAATTTCGCGAAGCTTCGTTGTCTATTACGCTGATTGGATTTAAGTGTTTTGAAAGGCGACACTGAATGTCCTCTGAAGTTTATACAAGTGTCCTGAGAAGGCACCATCTTTAGTAGTGGGCCCTAGTCCAAGGTATATATTTTTCTAAGTTTCTTACTGCCACGAGACAGTGCATGCTCTATGCAAAAAGCACCCATAGATGGCCCTCCCCATCCATCGCGCACTGTTTGCTACGATTCCCTAATAGTCCAATTGCAATGCAGCGAGCAGAGCACATATAGATTTGCACTTCAAATGTGTTTAGCGCTGTGACCTGGCCCTTTTCAAAAGCTAACCCAACTCAGGAAAAAAAACATTTCAGCATTCCTTTTCATCATGCTGTTTGCCAAGGAATTACTTAGGTTAAATGTAACGTTGAAACCAAATGCCACACCCTTTCATCTTAAAACATTTTGCGGTATGTGCTGAAATATTGTGTTATTTGACATATGGCTATAGCGACATGAAACATGAACACGAGATGACTTGCAAGAGAATTCAGAAATGAAAGATTAGGAAATCCTATTGGATTTCAATTTATGAAACAACCAGCCATTTTGGCTTGGGGGGAAAAAGGCCTGTCAGACAATTTAGGACTATAAGATATACTTAAATTTCTGACCAATAGCATGAGGTCTTAGATCAACAGCAACCGCCAACCAATTTCTGCACTGTAAATGATGTTTAGCCAACAGTGATAGACATTTTAGAATGCACTCCAGAGGTCTGAGACTTCCAGTTGACACGCAACATTATGTTACCGACAAGCTTTTCCTGTATGTGTCATGGGCTTTTCATGGTCTATGTCACTTGCCAGTTTCAGTGCACTATGACACTTGGTACCAGATTCATAGGGGCGTTTATGGGTGAGCTGTTTATGAGGCCGGTGTTGAACACTTTTTTTTAAATGGAATTTTATCGAACTGAAAATCCATTTAATGCTTTTCACATTCTAAAGATGATTACCAACAATTTTATTAATGCTGTGTATAAGATGGATGGGACTTTTCTTAACTGTACACTTCTCTTAGCGCAAATAAAACAGTTAAGCTGTGTTTGCCTGTGGGGGAGTAGGTAGCTCGTTTATAGAAGTTACAATGTATAGATGTTATGGATTTCAACCATATAGAAGAGTCTATTTGGAATCACCATGAATACGGATCACAAACCTCTACCTCTGGGGGCATGGTATCCACGGAGAGCAGTATGCTCTCTTTAAATACATTGGTCTCGCTGATCTCAATATGGAGAAACTCACCTCTAGCTAGCCGTTAGCCACAGGTCGTCATCATCACTGGCAGTCAGCAGACTTGTAATATCACTTAATATCACCCAGGTGATGATTCTGTGTGGAAAGCCATGGCCCCCCTCAGCCTGTCGCAAAAGGGCCCAGTCTGGTCTTGGAACAGCTGGAGAAACCCTTATATATTTCAACTCGCCCCAAGTCAAAATGATCCTGTTTGTGTATTCTCACCTAATCTTCCAGGGCTCCTAGAGATAAATGCACATCTGTCTTATCACGGGCAAACCAACGCATCATCTCTGGTCTGTGCCATGCCAGCACTATATGGCACACGCACATACGCAAACACACGCACTCCCTCCTTCATCGAATCACCCCGGAACTATACTCTGCAGTGATTTGGATCAAACTGCTGCACGAAGAATCACACGATGTTTGCCCTGAGGGCCAGACATATAATTTCATTGTGCCGTTTGCGTCTTAAAGAGCGGCCGGCGGTGAGAGTGATGCCGTCACCAGCAGGGAGCCCCCCACCACAAGCCCTACAACAAGTGTGTGTCTATCACTCGCCACATGTGGCTTTATACAAGCTGGCTGACAGTTTGTGTTTCTCCGTCATCGCTGCAAGTTTATCCGACCATTTTCTGTGTCTTTTAGGGCTGGTGTGCGATACCAGAAATAACCAGCTATCGAGTCATAGATCATTTCCAAATGTTGACGAATAAAGGAGAGAGTCAGTTTAGAAGACCTCAGATGTGTGCGTGGTACGTAATGATCATGTTAACCCTGTTCCGTTGCGGCGTCACTTCTCCCACTGTCTCGCCTCAGCAGACGCATGCTGCCATGTGAGCCAAGACTGTTCAAATCACCCGCAGATATACTGAGGGAAAGACAGGCACGGAGACAGTACAGACATACAGGTACACAAGACATAAAAAAAGGTACAAGACAGACAGGCAGGCAGGCTTACTGGTACAGACAGAGGGACAGACAGACTGTTGTTTTCCTCGACCTGTCATTTTCTTTGTCTCACTGCCCCTGTGTCCTTCATTTAATGCCAACGTGTTTTCTTTTCCATGTTTTTATTCGCAGATGCTTACGCTAAACCCAAAATGCCAGCAACAGGACCAGGGCGTGTGCAACAGATTCCCATCATCTGTGTAATTTAGTCTCCTGGCGCTGACCCGAGCGCCATGCCTGCCACAGGCGCTCGCTCAGTCCCCATGGCACAATGACACACTAAGAAAAAGCAAGGGCAGAGAGTCAAAGTTATTTTGTCTGGCTTACGGAAATAGAAGCTGAGGGGAATTAAACTGAGCAGTTTCACTCCACAAAACTCCCCCACCCTCCTGTGGCATTGCCCCCACAGGGATGCAGTGGGCTGGGAGAAAGAAAGTGTCTAAACCAGTGGCCCAGACAGTGGATGAATGGAAGGGCAGAACCCTAGTTTAGGTTCACCAACACTTTTTGATGGGCTAGATCCTATGTGGATGGCACAATGCACAATAAGATTAGAAGCAATGACGATGTGATACAAAAACCAACATCTTGCTGCCAGTTATATACAGTTTGGTTAAATCACATGGCTTTCCATCACAGCTTAAATTACTCATCTGTGGTTTTCCTTCCAATAAGGCTTCCACGGTCTAGTTCCACCCTATGTCCACTGTCTGATGTCCGGTGGGCAGGAG
This sequence comes from Esox masquinongy, assembly GCA_016801175.1. Taxonomy (NCBI): domain Eukaryota; kingdom Metazoa; phylum Chordata; class Actinopteri; order Esociformes; family Esocidae; genus Esox; species Esox masquinongy. Next base: position 55,809 of record JACXGI010001396.1, on the reverse strand, counting down.
CCAGAGGAGGCATAGCTTAAGCTGTCTTCTGCCAGCAAATTCAACATGGCTATTGTTTTTTGTGTGTGCGTGTCTGTCTTTCTGAGTGAGATGGTGTTCCAATTCTAATAATTACTATTTACTGCAACATATTTATATGTAGTCTTTTATTTTTAGCTTACAGTTTGGCACCAATAAAGATCAGAGGCCTTGCTGGGTTATGGGTTCTCAGATGGAAAATGTTGTTTGGCCAGGGATTTGGGTGCATTTTGAATATTTATTCTGTATTTGCTTATGAAAAGAAAAAAAAGGAGTTTTACAGCCTTTTTTTCTTGGTCGTTGTTTTTTTTTCCTCTTGTTTGTGTGGCTGTCTATTCGGGCTATGGCGTATTAACACACACATTCACAGCCAGGGACACTTTTAGCTGCGTGCGACAGATTTCCACTCTAGCCGCGGGCTGGCCGACTCAATGGCTGACGTCAGTGCAGAGGGGCCCCGTTGTAGACTCTTGTGGCGTGTGTTGAGTGTGGGTGAGTGTGTGGGATGGGAGACAGGGTTTTCTCACTGGAAGTCCCAGCTTACTCACCGCCTGCCTCATTTTGGCTGGGTCACCACTGGCCTGGGTTCGCTGCTAGGTTAAGAGCCTGGACACGAGACTAGACTAAGACAAATTTCTATTTGTCACAACAGATGACACAACAGACAAATGGTGTAAATACTTACGGGCCCTTTTCCAACTATATAGAGTTAAAAGTAAGGCACAGAAAGAACAGAAAATAAAAATGAATAAAAAAGAATGAAAGTAATACTCTAGGTACACAATAATAATAACCGATAAGATAATGGCTTGGATCTCTACTCTGGTACTCCCTATATGTATATATGTGTATATATTTTTAAGCAATGAGGCATGAGTGTGTGTGGTTTATGGCTAATATACCACAGCTAAGAGCAGTTTTTATGCACGACACATCATGGAGTGCCTGGACACAGTGCTTAGCCAAGGTATATGAGACCTATATCACAAACCCCAGAGAGGCTTTATTGTTACCAATGCAATTTGAGCAATAAAAATGGATGTGATGTCATACAGTCTCATATACCATGACAATCAGCTAATCAGAACTCAAACCACCTGGTTAATAAATGTGTGTGAGCTTAGAGATGAACTCAGTTGTTTTTACCACCCTCTGAAGCTCCTTGAGATTTAAGGTGGTAAATTTGCCATAACAAAGAGTGACGTAGCCATTGAAAAAAAGGAAAAGAGGTACTGATATCTTGCTGATGTTAAAGGTAAGGTTGTTGTTCTTGCACCACACCACCAGGGTCTTGGCTGTCTCATCATCGGTGATCAGTCCAACTACAGTTGTGACGTCAGCAAACTCCATGTTGCTATGGGTGTTAAAGGCGGACACATAAAAGTGTGTTGAACAGTCGTGGGTAGTACAGAAGGGGATGAGGTATACACCTCTGGGGGACCCTCGCGGATGTGTTGGTGCCTACACTTGACAGCGACCTGTCATGAGGTCCAGGACCCAGTTGAAGAGCGATGTATCGGTCCCTGAACCTAGTGATGAAGTCTGGAGGGCACTACTGTGTTGAATTTTGAACTGTGGTTGATGAACAGCATAAATATTTCCCCTTTCCAGTGTGGAGTCATTAAAGGGGTTGTGTGATCCGTGTCCAGAGTGTCTGGGATGATGGTGTTCTTGATATGAACTGTGACCAGCTTTTAAAACCATTTAATCACTACAGCTGTGTGCATCTGGACAAAAGACATTTATACAGGTTCCCTCTGCGCTGTTGGGCCCAGGGACTACGGCGGTCTGTGTATTGAATCTGTTAATACAGGATGCGTCAGGAAGGGGTTGAAGATGTCAGTGAATACACCTGCCAGCTGCTCGGCACATGCTCCTAGTACACGCCCTCGTGTTCCAGAATCCGCGGCCTTGTGAATGTAAACCTGTTTTAAAGTCTTACTCCAGCTCTCACCATCTGCCATTCCGTCTCCTGTAATCTAATCTAAATATATTTGACTCTTTCTGATTTGCTGCTTTTTTTGAATGGCATTGACATATACAATTAGAGCACTGATGTAATATTTACAAAGACATGGGTCTGCCAGGTTTAAGGTAGGACTTGATGTTTGCAAAGGCACATCCATGTCTCCATCAAGTCCACAGGCTATGCCTGTCTATATTTTTCGACGATGTGACTATATTTGTGTGTATTTACTTTGTGTGTGTGTGTGTGTGTGTGTGTGTGTGTGTGTGTGTGTGTGTGTGTGTGTGTTGGTTTTATTCTGTGCCTGCAAGACTGCCTGGCAAGCATACCACCCTGAGGTGGTGAGACAGGTCAGTGTTTAAACAATGGCCAGATAAGAATAAATAGAACACAGCCAAGCCACTGGACAGTACTGGAAGGAGGGACAGTCTAGTCTGCATTTAAAAAACTGACTCACTTTCTGCCACCCAGACATAGGATGAATCATTCCCGATTAGGGGGCCCTTTAAATAAAGTCCCCAACATACATTTCTACTATTTTCTTTCCAGCCCATCCCTTCTTGTCGAAAGCAAACTTTTTTTGGTTATTCTTCTCAACCCTCTTGGAGTTTTGGGGTCTGCCCACCGCAAAATGAAATGCGGTTCAGGTTTCTACTATATGTTTGACCACCAGCAATGCCAATGGCAATATTTCTCTGTCTTATGTTGTCATGTGCAAGACGACATAGGAACACATACGGACACAGCGCAAACAGCATCATGCAGCGCATACGCACGCACGCACGCACGCACACACACACACACATATATATATATATACCTAGCACACTCACTCACAAAGAGGTTTAGCGCAAATGAAAACAAATGTATATTTTATCTATGGAATTTAAAGCTAACCCTGCCAGTGCAAACTGGTTGTGATAGGAGTGAGTAGGAGTGGAATCAAGTGTGGGCTGAAACATGCTGAAGCAATAATACCGTCTAATGTCTTCCATCTCCCATAAAGGCCTGTACCTGGTGCCACTCTGGCTACCCCTCCACCTCACACAATCACACTGCTAGACTGCTGCTCTCTTCCATACAAACACACTCAGTCACTCAATCCCCAAGCACATAGTCACTAAATCCCCCTTACTAAACTCACCCAAAATACACAGCTCCACATACACCAAGACATTTTCACTCACCACCCAGTATACACACAGGGAAAGAGACAAATGCCCGTGCTGAACTCTTCCAATTCTACGCCACAAACTGTCCCTCCCCAACAAACACACATAGTCAAAGTCAAACAGGAAATAGCCTACACACACATAGCCTATTCCTTGGACCATTTGTGGTACTTTACAAAGGTATGTTACCCATTTATTTTAAAGTGGTTCCTCGCTCTTTGTCGGCTCCCAATAAGGGATGAAAAGACCTTAAGAGTGGTCGTATATCATTCATATAAAATGTTTCTGTCTATACAGGGTACCGTGCAATAATAAGGAATTCCCCATCACCTAGCTGAGATAGGGCTGATTGATTGAAATAAGTGGCCAGGAGTTTTGCGTCAAAGGCAGCTACACTGGCCTCCACTGCTGTGCGCCAGGCTGCTGTGATGTGACTGTCAAAGGTGGGTTGGCTGCTGAGGCACAGATGCTTCCAGGAGGGGGCGACGTCTAGTTTCGAAAATTGTTGATAGCCACACTCGGAGATACAGAGCTCCAGTGTAGCCTTGTCTTTCCATTCTCATTACATTATTTTTTGGTTTTGTGGCATTTAGCTTTCCGTCTTATACAGAGTAACTTACAGGAGCAATTGTGGTTAACTGCTTAGCTCAAGGACATGTTTTTTTTACAGGGATTGAGTATAGGAACCTTTCGGTTACTAGTCAGATTCATACCTGCTAAGCTATCTATCGCCTCTGAACATTGCTATAAAATCTATAATGTACTATATTGTGGCTCTCAGAGGTTTTCACTCCCTCTGACTTTTGTGTTACAGCACAAAATCTAAATAGATTTAATCATGAGTTTTTGCCACGGATCAACAAAAAAAAGTCCATAATGTCTAAGTGAAAAATAAAATCTAATGTATTCTAAATTAGTTGCATATATAAAACAGAAAATAAGTATGCACCCCATTGCTATGACACCTGAATGAGTTGTGGTGTAACTAGTTGTCTTCAGAATTCAAGTAATAAGTTGATTGAAAGGAGTCCATCTGTGTGGAATTATGGTGTTTCAAATGATTTCAGGTTAAATACACCTGTCTCTGGGAGGTCCCAAAGTTGGGTAGTACAATTCACACAACAAATACAACATGAAGATGACAGAACATTAAAAGAAATTCTGGAATAAGGTTTTTCAAAAGTACCAAACAGGAGTAGAATGTAAGAAAGATTCCAAAGCATTGAATGTCCCCCAGAGCATAGTAAAGTCTATTATTAAGAAATCGAGAGAATATGGCACAACTGTGTGTCTGTCTAGAACAGGCCGTCCTCAAAAAGTTCAGTATTCAGGCGAAAAGGGCACTATGGCAATTCTAAAGGAATTACAGTATTCCATGGCTGAGCTGGGAGAAACTGCACATACTGTAACAATAGCGCAAGTGCTTCACAAAAGTGGCCTTTATGGGAGAGTGGCAACAAGAAAGACATTATTGAAAACAACTTACATTAAATCTTGGATGGAGTTTGCCAGATGTTATGTAGGCGACAATGAGACCAAGTCGAAGATTATTGGTCTAATGAGATCAAATGGAGCTTTAACACCTCATGTCATCCTGAGAACACCATCCCTACCATGAATCTTGAGGGGGGCAGCGTAATGCTATGAGGATGTCTCTCTGCGTCAGGGTGTGGAAAGCTTGAGAAGATAAGATGGCAGAAAGGATGCAGGAAAGTAATGAGAAATCCTGGAGGAAAACCTGTAGAAGTCTGCAAGAGACCTGGGAATTGGGAGAAGATTCATGTTCCAGCAGGACAACAACCCCAAACATCTAGCCACACTGGAGTGGTTTAAAAACTAAAATGTAATGGAGTGGCCAAGTCAATGCCCAGGCCTCAATCCAATTGAGAATTTGAGGAAAGAGTTGAAAATTGCAGTTCACCAAAGGTCCTCATCCAACTCAACAGAGCTTGAACAATTTTATAAAAAGAAGAATGGGCAAAGGGTGCTGTGTCTATATGTGCAACGCTGGTAGAGATTTATCCAAATAGACTTGTGACTATTATTGCTGCCAAAGGTTCTCTATGCAAAATATTGACTAAAGGGGGTGAATGCTTATGCAATCAATTGTTTTCTGTTTTGTATTTGTATTAATTTAGAATAATTTTCAGATTTTATTTTTCACTTCTACATTATGGACTTTTTTGTGTTGATCAGTGGCAGAAACTCCTAATTAAATCCATTTGAATTCCACGTTTTAACAAAATAAAATGTTTAATAACACAATAAAAAGTGGAAAAAATCATTGTGGTGAATATTTTGAGACCCACTATTTAATATATTTGTTTTTTTTAGGAACATCTTTATATATATACAGGTGCATCTCACAAAAATTTGAATATCGTGGAAAACTTAATTTTTTTCCGTAATTCAAATGAAAAAGTGACACCTTCATATATTCTAGATTCATTACACATAAAGTGGAACATTTCACTTATTTCACTTATTTCACATTTTAGAATAAAAAATGTACAATACAGAAATGTCGACCTGAGAAGAGCTCTAATCAGCTAAAATAACTCCCTGAGCCTTCAGTACACAAAACCACAATCATGGGGAAGACTGCTGACTTGACAGTTGTCCAGAAGATACTCATTGATACCCTCCGTGAGGAGGGTAAGCCACAGAAGGTCATTGCTGAAAGGGCTGGCTGTTCGCAGAGTGCTGTATCAAAGCATATTTATGGAAAGTTGACTGGAAGGGAAAAGTGTGGTAGGAAAAGGTGCACAAGCAATAGGGATGACCGCAGCCTTGAGAGGATTGTCAAGTAAAGCCGATTCAAGAACTTGGGGGAGCTTCACAAGGAGTGGACTGAGGCTGGAGTCAGTGCATCAAGAGCCACCACGCACAGAGGTGTCCAGGAAATGGGCTACAAGTGACACATTCCTAGTGTCAAGCCATTCCTGAACCAGAGGCAATGTCAGAAGTGTCTTACCTGGGCAAAGGAGAAAAAGAATTGGAACCTTACTCAGTGGAGCGTTACTCTCTTCAGATGAAAGTAAATTTTGCATTTCATTTGGAAATTAAGGTCCCAGAGTGTGGAGGAAGAGTGGAGAGGCACAGAATCCAAGTTGCTTGAAGTCCAGTGTGAAGTTTCCACAGTCAGTGATGATTTGGGTTGCCATGTCATCTGCTAGTGTTGGTCCACTGTGTTTTATCAAGTCCAGAGTCAATGCAGCCATCTACCAGGAGATTTTAGAGCACTTCATGCTTCTATCTGCTGACAAGCTTTATGGAGATGCTGATTTCCTTTTCCAGCAGGACTTGGCACCTGGCCACAGTGCCAAAATGACTGGTAACTGGTTTAGTGCCCATGGTATTACTGTGCTTCATTGGCCAGCCAACTCGCCTGACCTGACCTGTCAAGAGGAAAATGAGATGCACCAGCCCCAAAGCACACAGGCCGCTATCAAAGCAACATGGGCTTCCATAACACCTCAGCAGTGCCACAGGCTGATTGCCTCCATACCACGACCTCCATGCTTCCTGAAGCACCTCCCACAAGTTGGATTGTCTTGATGGGCGCTTATTACGTAGCATATGGTCAAGCTGCTTCCACAACAGCTCAATTAGGTTGAGATCCAATGACTGTGCTGGCCTCTCCATTATAGACAGAATACCTGCTGACTGCTTCTTCCCTAAATAGTTCTTACATAGTTTGGAGCTGTGCTTTGGGTCATTGTCTTGTTGTAGGAGGAAACTGGCTCCAATCAACAGCTGTCCACAGGGTATGGTGTGGCATTGCAAAATGGAATGATAGCCTTCCTTCTTCAAGATCCCTTTTGCCCTGTACAAATCTCCCACTTCACCACCACTAAAGCACCCCCAGACCATCACATTGCCTCCACCATGCTTGACAGATCCGAACACTTCAAAATTAGATTTTTCTGTCCATAACACTTGGACACTAATGTACTTGTCCTCTTGCTCAGTTGTGCACCGGGGCCTCCCACTCCTCTTTCTGTTCTGGTTAGAGCCAGTTTGCGCTGTTCTGTGAAGGGCGTACTACACATTGTTGCATGTTAAAATTAATTATTGTTAAAATTAAGTTTGAAGGACCCAGTTATTATTTCAATTAAATAACATTAGTTCTTACCTTGTCAATGATTATATTTCTTATTAATTTTGTTATATTTCCTATTCAAACTTATGCAATGTCTTTTCATGGAAAACAAGAACATTTCTAAGTGACCCCAAACATGCAGCTCCGGAAAAAATTAAGAGACCACTCCACCTTTTTCTTTTCTTCCTAACAAAGTCAAAAAGGCAGGTTTTGAGTAAGGAAAATAAGGGTTAAAATTAAGAGACCACTGCAAATTTAATGCTTCTGTTCCTCACTCAAAACTTTCCTTTTCAACTTTTTTGGAAAGGAAAGAAAAAGGTGCAGTGGTCTCTTAATTTTTTCCGGAGCTTTATAAATGTATTGATATACTGTACATTGGAGTTACTTTAACCTCCATTCCTCCCTCTCATTCATAATATTTGTGAAAAATGAAGAGAGAAACAGAGAGGGAGAGAGAGAAACAGAGAAAAAAGGTACAGTATTTATTAATGTGTATGTATGTGGGGGTGTACTTCTGTAATATCTCAGTTATTTGCTGAGCTGACAGAGGCTAAGAAAGGTATAATGTCTGCCCCGCCTGCCTGTTTCACATTAGCTTTCATGGTTCCTTAACTGTACTACATTTAAGAGGGTTATTTTATGTGCTTTTGACCCCGGGAAACCTTTTCATCTGGGAGATTGCATTTTTTCCCTCCCTAATTTGAAATGCTTGATCTTCAACACACGTGAAGCAGCGAGGGGAGAGGCCTGCCTTTTTATAGTGGAAACACGCATGTTTTATGATTTCTATCTCACACCTTTGAAATCCATTCAAAGGCCCACTCTCTGAAAGCTTAACTGTATCCAACTGGGCAAATTTATTAAACATTTTGTTTGATTTATTTATTTTAAACACTAGAAGGATAAAGGAGTGCAAAGAAGACCAATGGTTCCCTGTAATTCAACATGACAATATCTGGATCTGTGGTCTCACAAAGTTGAATCTGTCCACCCCATCACACAGGTCCGCTCGAAAGAACGATTGTCTGTAGCATTTTAACAGAGTTCTTTAAATGGTAGTCCAAGAGGCTTCACATCTCAGCCTCTGCAGACAAAGGGCAACTGGCCAGCCAACAAGTCCCACCCAATCAGACAAATGAACCCAGTCTGCTTTGTGCCTTTGTATTACCACATATCAGAGGTCAGCCAAAACATTCACCCCAATGAGACAGATAATCACAGTCCCTTGCTTAGTCACCACTAAGGAGAAAGACAATCTTCCCCTATGTCTAATTTCTCCCTCTTTGTATATGCCACCACTCAATTCCGCAGACAAATTGAAACCATTTTACTGGTCTGGCTGGTTTAAGCCAGCAGGCCCTAGGGGTATGTGCAATGTCGGGAGGATAGGAGAAGAAAGGAGAGAGAGATCGTACTTGTTTCTCTCTGTGGAGTCACTGGTTTGTCTGGGGAGTTCATTTCCTACTGGGCTGCGATGTAGGTGAGAGCAGGGCGTTGACTTTCTATGATGATGTCAGGGCGGGTATTCGGGGTGGATGAGGCTGTCAGGAGGGCAGAGGTGTATTTGGTGAAACGTCTGAAACGGCCTCACAACCTGGTGAGAAGAATGACGTTTCAGAGGGGCGAGAGTGGTGCACAAACATGGCCACTGACCTTTCAGGAACGCCGTTCCATCTCACCGAGTTATGAATTTTCAGAGCAGTGATGACTGATCCTCTCCCCTTCTTTCTATCGTACACAAATAAATCAGACCTAGTCGATTGAACAGTCAGCATTTAGAGGGCTTCGCGATGAGTCTCTTGCTTCCATTGTGATAGCCTTGGTATGTCACCAGAGAAACGATAGGCCTGAGTCAGCGAGGCCTCCCCCCCGGCTTTCTGTGATGGGTGGCTGGGTTGTGTGGGAAGTTTGCGCTGCTTCAACTGAATCAGAATGTAGGTTAGATCAACAACATGGGGACTTCCACCGCTGTAAGCAAGGATTTGCCAGACACACAGTGCCACCTGTCGGCCAAGTGTAAACTGCACAACGTGTGCGTGTTCACATTGAACTAACCTTGCGGGAGACAAAAATCCACACAAGGTGAAATTTTTCTTCCTTTTACTGTTCATTTGGGGATTTTCCGTCCCCATTAGTTTAGTAAAACGCTGGTCCCCAAAAGGAAAATTAATATTTTTGGCATAGGAGTTTAGGCAAAAGATTACAGTTCATAGGGGTTAGAGAAGATAGTGTTTGGAATGGGAATAACGTTTAGGGTTACTAGAAGGATAGATAATATTTGTGTGTGTGTATGTGTGTGTGTGTGTGTGTGTGTGTGTGTGTGTGTGTGGTTGTTCCTGTTTTCAGATAAAAGTAAATAAAAGTAAAACAGGGACGATTGTGCGAAGTGAGTACATTTGGCCAGTCCTCACTTTAAAAAGAAGCTTTATGACACATTATCTGACTTAATTTCAGTGTTAGAATTGGGATTAGAATTAGGGTTAAGTTTAGGCATTAAGGGTTATGTTTCAGAGTTAGGGTTAGGTTGTTGAGGTTAGGTTTAGGGTTAGGTAAAGTTAGAATTAGGTTTAGGGGTTAGGTGAAATGTTTATTTTTTAAAGAGCAAAATTGCCTGTCCTCATCTTGATAGTAAAACCTATGTGTGTGTGTGTGTGTGTGTGTGTGTGTGTGTGTGGCTGCATATGCAGCTATCTTGGAAATATGTTTAATGTTGCTGTTAAGTGGGGGGATTTTAGGAGGTTGGCCATGTGTATTCAACCAGGCTTGGTATGATTGACATTTTCCCTTTGCTTCTTGCCATGAAGCTAGGGGCCGTGAGAGAGGTGGCCCCAGCAAAGATTCAACATCTGTTTGCCAATGTGCATATCCCACAAACATTTTCTGAAGGGAATTAATTACAAAGCTGTCCTAGTGGTGAGAAAGTGGTTAAGCAGTAATACACACTGACCATGAGTGACGCTGTCTTACTGAAACCAAGGTACAAATTATAGGGGGGCAAGGAGGTGTGTCATCTCCCTGAATGAGGGCATACGTAATTCCTAGCTTTTGGGAACGAACCGTATGTAAATGGATTGCTATTACAAGCAGAGGAAATGTAACAGCAATCCATTTACATAGCAATCCATGTAAATAAATTGTTATTAAGGGATTGCTATTATAATCAGAGGAAATGTCATGATTGGTTGTGTTCATCCCATTTTATAAGGTTTATAACCGTTTTACCATTAAAGGACATCTTTACAACTAGCCCATAAAAAACATTTAAACAATAGAGACCCTCCAGTGTCAGAGTGTAATTCACACGCTGACTTAATTGAAAGGAGGGCGGTTTGGGTGTCCGGAACGTCAAGTGGATTTACTTTACTATCAGACTAAACCTGTTGAATATGCTAAACACAATGCGGCAGTCAGGGTGTTAGCCAAAGCCTGCCTCCTTGACATATGGCGGAGGAAGTTTCCACGGATACTGAGGACAACTTCCTGGGCTTCAGGTGAAAGGCCAATGAAAAACTGGACACGTGCAACGGGCATTGGAGTCTGGTCAGGTGCCATCTACTACCACACACCACCCAATCCACTTATACTAGAGAAACCTCAATGTGAGAATGCTGTTTAACTTCTGCTCTGCTTTTAACGTGATAGTGTTCTCATAGCTTGACAGGAAACTGTGACTTGGGCCTGGAACACAACTGGAACTGTGATATCTTGACAGGCAGACCCAAGGTGGTAAGTGTTGGTTATTTGGCAGGCCCCATATTCAATGAGACGGCATAAAGGCTTATGTGTGTTACTACAAAAAGGTTAAAAAGATCATCACGGAAATCAGCCACCCAAGCCATGAGCTGCTCACACTGCTACCATCTAGCACAGCGGTCCCCAAACCTCTCCTGGGCCCACCCCAGCCATCTCACAGTTTAGTTTTTGCCCTGAACTAGCTCACCTGATTCAACAGGTAAGGATTTGTTAATTAGTTAATAAGTTGATTCAGGTGTGCTAGCTCTGGGATACATCTAATAGATGGAATGGCTGGGGGGCCCCAGGAGAGGTTCGGGAACCACTGATCTAGCAGGCCAACAGTTTAGGGGTATCACAACCAGGAAAGAGAGACTGAAACCAGGGTCTACCATCAGGGCTCGAAATCCCTCTACACCCTCACCTGCACCTAGTCTTTTTGTGCACTGACAAACTCACAACCCATTTCAGACGCCATCTCATGTCAGGGACACTCACCATGCACTCTCTAAATCAAACATTCTCCATGAACAGTCTTTCTCACTAAGCTCATGCACGTTTGTACCCATGGACTCATATCCGTGGACTTGGATCAGTCACACATGCATACATATGAATACATAAACTTTCTTAAATCCTGTTAATTTGATTATGTTTTTGTTTTGTTGCATATTGTGGCGCTCACACACCTGCACCCCTCAAATCAACAGAAAAGGCTGGTAGCTTCCGGAATCTTCCGGAAGCTACCAGCTGGGCCAGCCCCGCCCCTACACACCCTTGGGATCTCCACAGGAGAGGTCCTTAAGAGCTCCCAGGAAGCAGCTCGGGCCCAGGCCAGTACAGCCAGAAAATTAATCAGAGAAGGCTACAAGACGGAAGAGGAAGATGGCCGGGAGACAGAGGGTGTCAGAGCAACCTCCAAAGAAACGACCTCCAGCACACATTTCTCCCAAACCCCCACCTGGAAGCCAACCCAGGGTTGACACTATCTCCCCATGAGTTGGATTTCTCCCTCACCGTTCCAATTTTGGTTAATAAAATGCACTCTGTGTCTGTTCCCTGTGTCTCTACCCGTTACAGTATGAAAATTAGGATTCCCACCTGTGTGAACTTTCACTTTCTGATTTTATATTTATTCACTTTATTTAGGTGACTGCATGGTTTAAATACAAGCATTTTGCTATACCGGCAGCAACATATGCTATACTGTGTATTTGACCCTTAAAATGTTTTGGTTTTTCAGTAGAAGCCTTGAAAATTTATATTATTCCTGTTTGTTTTATTAGGGAGTGTGGAGACAGCTCCACTGTTACAGAACACACACAAAGAAAGAGTACACAGAATACATTCTTTGACCATCTACACATCAGGGATCATAGGTCTTGATGTTTTTTAAAGGGAGGAACATTGGCAAGTTATCACTGTTTAAAAATGAAACATACTCAAAAACAAATTGTCATGTAAATGAAACTTTGCCCTCAGATGCCCACAAAAAAATCAAACACAAACATACTAATGAAAACCCATTGCACACTGCTTAGAGGAATTTAAATCACTTTTAGAAAGGTATTATTGAATCTATAACCTTAAAGCATTCCAGAATATCCCCTATGAATTTTGCACTTTGCCTGATAGCCTGTAAGTTATGTCTAGAGATGTTTAAGTGTACAGAAAATACACAATTCCATAATTGTTCACTTTTGTGCACTATAATTCACCATCACTTAAAATGTACCCCAAGAAGAATAAAAACATTCATTCTGCCTCAACATCCTGTCTCCATCCTGGGTCCGAGATTTTCACTTAGACCCTAAATTTTCAGACTGTTCCTAAACCTCGAAAAATAGTACTTATGGGTTGGGGTGAATGGTCTTCCTTCTGGAACTTGTGTGTATATTGTTAATAAACAGTTTTATTGTGTTAACAATTGTAAGAAAATGTAATACCAAAACGCTAACAAGTGTGTTGTGTATATTGCGGCTAACATATGGCTGGCTGGTAGTCTAGACCACTGGCATCGAAAGCCAGAAGCAACAAGGTGAAATATCTGTTGTTCTGTCCTTGAGCAAAACAGTACATCACTGTAAAAAAGTATGATCCCTTTGTTGTGACCCACATCTCTGAGCGGGATATACAAAAAAAAAATCTAATTCACACACGTACAATACACCTTGTATGCGTGAATTCAACAAATAGTGGCACCAACCATTAACATCAACTATTAAACAAGCAATGAAAGCCTCTCAAGGTTTGCTGCTCCCTAAGGTGTGTCCGATAGTCTTTTGTGTTGCTGATAAAGGTTGCTTTCTTCTCTGAAAAGTCTGGATCTGACAAGCTCCCAGAGGCCCCATCTAAGCAATAGCAACTGTAACGGCTTATTGGTCGCAGAAACTGAATCAGGTTCCCTCTGATTGGTCCCAAAAATCGTTGTGGCATAGCCTGACCGCACATGGTGAAGTACTATTTTGAAAATACTCTGGTAAGAATGATCCAATATCTCTTTTAGTATTCTACATTACCCAACATTTAAAAATCCCTCAAGCATTACCTTTAAATTCCTGTTTATCACTTTGATCACAATTTGAAACAGAAAATGTATTTACTTTCATATTCATGGTTCTCAACCATGTGCCGCACAATTATGCCTTTGGGTTGTGTGTAATCAGGGCACATAGCAGAAATCCTTTTGAAATGTTTGTAACAGGGCAATTAAAATGTCCCTTTCTAATAGAATAAGTTCAGTATCCCTACTTTACCCGGTTTTGGTGTCCATGCAGACTAACTCAATAGAAAACCCATGTTAATATTTGCATTTGCAGACTTTACCCAACCTGAAAATGTGCAAATATTATCAACACTGCATCCTTATCTGTATTCACACCACTATAATTAACAGTATTGTGAACTTACTGCTATTTTTATAATAACTTTTGCACTGTTGAGAGAGGAATGAGAAGCATTTTGTTGAATGGTCCATACATTGTGCATCCTGTTCATATGACAATTACTGTATCACAGCAACCATTCCATCTCTGAAACAATGCTAATGTGTAAACTACATCGCAAGAGGGAATGGTTGTGAGACTAGGAGCCAGAACCAAGCCGTTAGTCAGGTACTCAGACGTTCAGGCTGGTGGCATAATTTTAAGGAGCATGAAGAAAGTGGAAGAGGTCATTAAAGCTTTTCAGTAGACAGCTATTAAGCCACAACAAAAGAGTCCAATAAAGCGCTTAACTGGTTGAAATAAACACAGATGAACTATACAGCTTGATGATAATAGTGTTAGCCGGCCATTTGAAACCAACCAAGCACTCTTGACGGGGCTATGGTCTAGAACGTGCGGAATCTTCACTACCTTGCTACTAAAGACCATACTGTACTCTCATACAATACAAAGTAAGCAAATTCAGCAACACTCAGCACACCACTGAATACAGTGAATCGTGCCTAGCCTGTGTAATCTTTAGATCACCTCTCTGCCATCTTAGATAAGTGTATAACAATGTGAGAGCAGCTAGGGCTCAAGCCCACCACATTACTACAGTCGGTTTGACAATACAGGGTAATCCCTATGCCCAAACTGTATTGTTGTAAATAAAAACATCTACTGTTCAAAGTTGTGTACATCTACTTTATGGAGCTGTGTATGGCAGAGTGACAGACGGTTAAAATACGTCAATCTGGATTAATGCCGAAATAGGCCTGAAAAAAGAAACTAAGATGGTAGACTGAAGCATTCAAAGCAGAACTCAATGAGCCAGGGCTGTTTTCAATCCATTAATTCAGTTGCTATGACTTGATTTGCAGCTAAAACAAGTTTTTTGGGCAAATGAGTCCCTCCACACTTTGTTCTGCTTAGGAAAGTTTTTGAAATGGTGTCGATGGAATGAACACCCCAGGCCTTTTAACATTGGATATTGAGCTAAATGAGAGTTTACAAAGCCTATAGATTTTGTATCACAGAAGGTCGTGCGATGCCCTGTTCACTGCCCTGTTTTCCAGTCTGGTGTAAACAATATTAGATAAGACCTTTAGTCTATGATGCCCACTAGTGGACAAAAAAACACACAGTTCAGCCAGCCCGCAATTAAAAGAGGTAACTGTTGTCACCCTCACTGGATTCAAACCCAGGTCTCCAGTGTGAGAAACTGTGTCTTTAACCACTACACCACAGTGCAATACGTTTGCCCAGTGTTGGAATAACATTTCAACATTAGATAACTTTGTCATGCATTAACGTCATGCCAAGCTTGAATATTTTGCTAGACACCATTAAGGATTGTGTTAAACTGACTAACGTTTCTTATTAAGTTTACCTCCACCACAAATAGCATCTATAAAATGTATCGCTTTTGCCACTGGCCGTTTTAACAGCTTATTAGCCAGTAATAGGCTTAGTATTATCTACTAACTTACTACTTGGAATGGTCATAAGAAATTAGCAATTGCTAGCAAAACTGAAGGTGAACTATACACTGCCAAAGCTATTTCATTTCATGGCCCAAAAACGTTCATTCGTGAATGACATTGATACAATAACTATCAATATAGGTGATGATAAATTACTTTTTCGTCAAGTGAAAAGACGAGAGAACCGTGGAAACCCCTACTATTTTATTTGCCTATTGGTTTTGATCTAGCCTATATTACCCCAAAAAGCATACACAGATGCGTACTTCGAAAATCCACCAGAAATTGTCACAATATAACCGTAAACAGTTTTAGTTTAGGCTTACTATAACTTAGCTACTGAAGGTTGTAGCCAGTGAAGTTTTTGTCTATCCTGACCCAAAAAGCATGCACAGATGTGTACTTCGTAAATCCACCAGAAATGGTCACAATATAACCACGGTTTTAGTTTAGGCTTACTATAACGTAGCTACTGAAAGTTGCATCCAGCAAAGTTTTTGTCAATCCGGAACAAATCCTAATGCATAATTTGTTTAGACTGTGACAAGATTCGAAAGCGGGACCTATTGTTTGCAGGTCCGCATCTCTAACCACTACGCTATTCAACAAGGGGTAGTCAGTCAGTCAGTAAGAGACGTTTGCTCTTCTTGGCCGACTCCGCTTACGTGATCCGGCAAAAGTCTTAAGGCAGAGATGTTATCCAACCAACTTGCTAAAAATAGCACACGTGTCTATAAATGCACAGGACAGATGGAGACTGACAGAAGTGATTTTTAAGTATTATATTTAGAATTTGACATTATATCTTAAATATCTAAGATGCAAATGCCCCACCCCTTGGTCATTTGTGATGACGTAGATCTGAAGCTAAGCCCTTAACTCCCCATCATATACCATTGTATAAAAGCAAAAAAAGATGTATTGATAGAAATCATGAAGAAAAAAAGCTGTCCTGAGTCAGGGCCAGAGAAGGATGGGGATATAAGAGATTGTTGGAGAGATGTTATAAAATGGTCCAGGGTTGGGCAAGTGTGTTAAAATGGATCTTGATAGGTGCTGAGGTCCAGAGTTCGGGTTGCATGAGGAGAGATGGAGGTTCTTCAGAAGATGTTGTGGAAGGAGTAGTTAGTGGTTGTATGGAATCCTTCTGCCTCCCCTTGACACCCCCTGTCAACGTCTACATGAATCCGGGGAAGAGGTGCTGCAGGAGAAGGACGGCTCCAACCAACATGAGGACGCAGAAGCACAGCACCAGCCAGATGGGAAAGGACCCTAAGACCGTGGAGATACAGGGAGAGAGATGGGACAAACAGAACGATGGACAAGGTGAGGGAGAAGACAATGCTACTCATAATGCTATGTCAGTGCTACCAAATCAGATTGATCCTATGTTGAAGACGAAAGCCCTTACTTCGGTTGCGTATGGTGTGCATCTGACAGCGACTGTCCACGGCTACACTCAACATGGCCGCCTCGTAATTCCCTTTCATGTGCTGGCCTTTGGAAGTGTCGGGCAGGAAGGCCAGATCAGTCACCACAATGCCATGGGACTCCTGCACGTAATACAACTTCTGCAGAAACAATACGCACAGACAAGGATTTGGATATTACATAACTTAAGGCTGGTGTGTGGTTGATCGAAAATCCTTACAAGAATATTAAAACAAGGAAAACTATCTTGTGGGGATCTTTCGCCAGTGCTAAAAAATGACAGAGGTATGGGTTAGTTTTTAGAGTTAATGTTAGTTAAAGCCAGATTCAGAAAGTGTCAGTTCTAAGACAGCTATGTCAGTTTGATTATGAAAGATTTTGTTACGAAGGAATGACAAAACAAATGAGTATGAAGTATTTGCGGCAGATGTACACAGCAAAAAGGTAATTCATAAGAAGGCAATCTCTCCACCGCAAGCTAGCCATCTGAAACTAATGATGTTACTTACAAAACTATCGACTTGCAAGACGAACTGTCTAGCTTACTCTACATTGTCTGAAATAAACAGCTTGATTAAGTTCAATTTAGCACATTATCTTAGAGCATAACATTGTAGAAATAATTCCCCTAAATATAGAGCAAGTGTTATTTAAAACCCATGTAGATCAACATATCTGCTATGCTTTCAATCAGCTGTTTACTGACACAGGACTCAGGTGTCGCAGCAAGTACAGAAAGCTGGCTTCTGGAAAACAGTAATAAAATTATAAACAGTAGTTAGATAACTAGCTTTGGATATTTATTTATATTTGTATGTGCTGCAGAGGTTAACCAAATCCCTTTCATTTGATATGAAGTAGCTATGACTGAGTTTTTGGCTTAGCTAACACACTAGCAAGCTTAGCACATTATGCTAGCTTTTGTCATCACAATGTTTAGCCGAGAAATTAGATTAGATTCTACTTTATTGTCATTGTCAAGTACAGTACAACAAAATGCAGTTAGCATCTAACCAGAAGTGCAAATAGAGGGCAGAAAAATTACAAGTTATTTACAAGTATTAAGTATATGCACATTGCAGGTGGAATGTGTAGATTTGCAATGGCAAATGGCAAATGCAGTACAAATGGCAATACTAAATGTGCAATTAAGGCAAATAGAGGAGGGCAGAAATTTCACAAGTTTTAGGTATAGTGAATGTTACAAGGGGATAATAGTTGTACAAATGCCCATTTCTAAATGGCATTCTAGATGTGCAAACGAGGCAAATGAAGGAGTAATGTAGTAGGGCAGCATGAGCAACCAGGATGCTGAGATAGCAGCACTGAGGTCCTCGAGGTAGACATGTGTGTGTACAAATGCAAATTACCTCTAATATGTAAACAAACGTGAGTATAAAGTGAAAATATCTCCTGTATTTCCAGCGTTGTAAAGTCAAAATCAATCATCATGACTATTTCTGTATTTGAGTTGCAAGAATTAATATTTGTAATTTAAGAAATAAAATCCAAAATTGAAAAAGTTATGACATTATTTTGCACTCAGTCTGGCTTTATGGTTAATATTTTCAATGGGAAAATCCATAAAGATTGCAATACCTAAAATGAGTGTGTGCATGTCTACCTGTAGGGAAAAGGCGATGTAGATTGCTACTGATCCAGTCACTGTTCCAAGGCCAAGAAAGGTTCCGGAGTCACTGTGGAACACAGACAGAACAGCAAGCGCCATTTGACTCCATGTTTGCATGCAATTAAGCATTAAGGGGGTCTGGTAATTGGCCAATATGCAAGGGCTATGAGTTGTTCTTAAGCACAACACATAGCAAAGACCCAGCGATGCCCTGGACATGCCTTATTGGAATTATAAACTGGTTACCAATACAATTAGAAAAAGTAAAACGTAAAAATTGATGTCATGTCATAACCACAGTACATGGACTCAAACTACAGCTTTCAGTCAATCCACATTCATTACTCAAACCACCCAGTTTATAATAAGGAACATCTACTACATTTCTTATACAATAGCATCACATTTGAGTTATCCTAGGGTGGTCCAGCCATCAAAGCCGCTTCTGCTGAAACATGGATTTCTGACCTACTAGTCCTTAAGCAAGAACTCTCTCCCCAATGTTTTCCCAAGTTACTGTCCAATAACACATGAAAAAAAAAAAAAAGACCTAAAAAATATATAATTAAAAAAAAGTTACATCAGAGAAACTTGCAATAAGCAGATATGTCTGATATTAACAAATAAGGCTCTTTCTCAGTCTCGCCATGCACCCTTTCAAATATTTGCTTCTTGTCTTCTCAAAAATTAGATAGCATGCAAGTACTAGAGGAAAGATCAAATTGACTTAGGTTTCCTCACCTGACAGTCAGGGCGGAGATGACCTCAGTGCCACAGGGGTTGGTCAGCATGGGGAGGAAGTTCTTGCCATCCCATTTGGAGAGGTAGCATTGTGGAGGTTTTCGGTCTCGTTTGTGGGGGATTTGGACGGTGTATAGTCTTAGTGCGTCTTTCTGGTCTTCGACTTCTCCAAACCTAAATGGGATCTGGGTCTGTCATCACGATCATGTGTCTGTCATCACAGTTTTACTACATTATCTGCAGTTCAGATAACATAAGATAGCTGCCAAGTGGGACTACTATGTCTGTGCAGATGTTTTTACGTTTGTTCCTTCAATTCAACTGATACTATTTAGTACTAGTACTACTTAAACGGGCTAAAGCTCTCTTTAGTAACATCAAGCTGACCACCAGAGTGTAGGCTTGGACCACAAGCGATGCAAATTGGCCAGCATCACACAGGAAGGGGGAGGAATCATCAGCAGGGACTTCCTAGTCGTGTTCTAGGGACTTAATGGGGCACCTGACTTCCTGGTTGGAACTGCAGTGTGAAAGAAGTAGAACAGCTTACACGGACACCTTGGAGGCTTGCGATGATATCCAACTCTCCAGAATCTGCTGCAAGCCGTTATAATGAGACACAGTTGTAGAAACCAGGGACCCAAATAGGTTTTGTAATGGGTACTGAGAATTTTCTGAAAACTACACAACCATTTCCTTATTTTTTTAATTGTCTCTGATAAAATCTCTGGCACACTAAAAACTACATTGGCTTATACAGCTTTCTGTAAAGAAATGGGCAGGCTGAGTTTGCCACAATGATTGGATTTGAACAAGGGCCGTTTCCTCCCTCTTATTTTCCCTTGAGACACCCACAGGGTTCAAGTCTGCTTGTCTAAAGGCAACACGTTCCTTCTCTCTCCCCAAAAAAAACATGTGAATCCAGGGTCCCTAGTCAGGCCCAGCGCCACGGAGGGGCAAAGGGGGGCATTGCCCCCCTTTGTCAGGCCCAGCGCCACGGAGGGGCAAAGGGGGGCACAGATTCTATCCTCCAGATAGAATCTGTGCCCCCCCAGTTTTGTTTCCCCATAAACACTGCACATGGTATATGAATAAGATATGCCCCCTCATTTAAAAAAAAAAAATAAAAAATACTCATTTCATCCTGAAGCCGGGCCTATACCTAGTTGGGTAGTTAATGCTTTTCTAGCTATCCATCTAATTGTATTTCCTGTCCATACTGTTGCTTTTGTTTGTCAGTGCTGCATTGTATTTATTAGCCTACTTTGTCCAGTAATATTCCGTTAGTGATCTTTCTCATTGCAAGCTTACTTGATAGTCTTATTTATTCTTGCCCATGTATGTTAACAGAGCCATACATCAGTATTAAATACAATGATAAATGTAGATAGTTAAGTCTGATAGTACAAATTTTGTGGCATTAATGTCTATAGAAAAAGGTTTACTTCTCTAACGATTATGGGATGCAATGTCTGAAGGAACTGCTATGCAGCCTGAGGTGAGCTCCGAGATGCTCTCCGTGTGATGACGCAGTAATGTGCACTTCAGTTACAGGCTTTACAGGCATACAGTATGAAGCCCACTTCCCAGTTTCCTGATAATGACTAAATCCGATTATGAGTATGAAGAGGAATAAAACGGATATGATTATGATGAAGTAAGCACAACCCCGGTAGACACAATTGGATATGACAAAATCGAGGAAGGAAGTGAAGAAGAATGTTTACTTGTTTTAGAAGAATGTGGGGTACTTGCCTGCAAGACATGTAGCGGTATGTTTTTTCTGCAATGCGAGGCATCTTCTCATGCCAACAGAGGCTCATGGCCAGCTGGTTGCCACTCCAAACACTGCAGGCAAAGTCTCGGCCCACCGTCACAAGGTGCTACAGAGAAACATACAGTATATTGCTAAATGTATTAGCTCCTAGGTAAACGTACGTGTTATGTTTATAACCTTTTTATTACCATGATTCAAACGCAGAGAGTACCTTGTTATTAGGACTGATGTCCAAGTCCTCAATTTCCCCCTCGTGGGCTTTGAAATCCAACTTCTCTTTCAAGGAGGGGTACTGGTGAGAGAGCAATTGAAGTCACTCTCAAATTCTGGAAAGTAACAATGGCGGCCATTTTGAAATACGTGAAACTCACCTCCCACACTCTGATGTGTCCGTCTGTCCCTCCGGCCAGAAGGAGGCTGAGGTCAGGACTGAAACGCACACACTTCTGGAGCGGGTCCTGAGGGTTTAGGTCTGACTGCACCTCCCCAATCGTGTCCACTGAGATCTGGGTGGTGTCGTCCTTCATGTCTGACACATCGCTGCCAGCCGCAGCTTCGGCAGCTCCATCCCCACCTTTACCCCCTTTCCTGGCTCGTCTCCTGGCGGTCCCCTGCTCATTACCAACCCCTGCTGGGAAACAAGAGGCATAGCGATAAGGTAGAGTAAGACAATGTTGCCCAATCCCAGACTCTTATCTTTCTTTTTGCTCTTGTACTAGAAGGTGTGACTAAATTAATCCAAGGCATGGTAAGTTGATTAGTTGAATAAAGTGTGTTGTCATGGAGCAAAAAAAACTAAGTACCCTTTTGTGTCCCGAATACAAGGATTGAGAAACATTAATGAAAGAGAAAAAATGCAAGTTAGAAATAAGAAGGTTTTACAGCACCGGTAATCTTAGTTAACCCAGAACTGAAATCTTGTATAACTGGATAGAATGCTCAATTAAATTCTGCATCCGTACCTGTGAGATAGCTGGAACCAGACTCGGAATCAGAACAATGAGCTCCACCCACCCTCTTTATGACAAAATGTCCACTTTATTTGCCGTAAATGGAAATAACCTAACACCTGCAAAATTATGATTTGTCCAAAACAGAAGTATTTCTTTTCACTTATTCATGTGTAAGTAAGTAGGCAGATTTTTATATCTAGAGCGACTTACATTCCATTCTTTCCTTACCGACTTTGGTTTTGCCTCTAGTTTGGCGCTGTCTGAAGCGCATGAGGCTGCATCTGCCGTCCTGACCTGCTGCAATTACATCCCCGCCTACTGCCATGTTCATGGTGGCATGCGTGTCCGTGTCATGAGAGTGCAACAGGGTGGCACTGTGCTGCCCACCTACCAACTCCAATCCCAGGAAGTGCTAGAAAAAGACCAAAGTTCCAATTTTGCATATAAAAATGACAGAATACCAACAGTCAGGAATCACTCTATAATGTTTACGCATTTTCCAGCGTCCAGAATACATGCAATCTAAAATATGTGCAGGCAAAGAAAATATAAAACACAGAGATTGTGCTCAAATAAAGTAGCAACATTAATAGAGTAATAATAAGGAGTAATAGCCAGCCACCTGCCCTCCACAGGAAAGATCATCGCTGACCCCTCCCACCCCGGTCACCGTCCACTGCTATAAATATCCAGCAGGCAGAGGGCAGTACAGGTCAATCATGACCAAAACATCCTGGTACTTGAGACAATGCTCACCACATCAAACCACCACCTAACAGTAAACTTAATTCTGAACTATACATAATCACCTTACACTAAGTATCTTACCACTGCATTCTTTATGCCAGTTTTGGAAGCACCTCCCCCTCCTGCAGTAATCACCCATCCTGTTTTGGGGTCCACTTTAATTGTGTAGAGGGGGAAAGGGGCCCTGTACAGGTCTGGCATTCTCCATTTGCCCATGGCTCTTGACAGAGTCAATCCACTTGAACCGCAATTCCACTCTATAGACACAAGATAATCACTCAGCATGCACAACAAAATACACAATAGTAGCTAGATTAATAATGGATTACAATATTAGCTAGATTATATGTTTCTTTCCTCTAGCCCCACTGCCAAGAGGCTTTACCCAAAACTTCATGTCTTGATGATGAACACAGGAGTGACATTTCTTACTAGAATGATGCGTGGCATAGCATAGATAGGAGATTTTTAAAAAAAAAACCCAAAAAACACTATATTCATCCATTTATTTGAAATAACCAGCTAGCTAGTCTTAAAGTAAGAAAATGACAAGATAGTCTCTGGCTGTATTGTATAGGTGATAATTACATTGGTAGCGATTTATAATGCCATACTTTGGCAAGAGAGTCAAAATGTATAAGTGCATTGTTACATTGCGTAACTGGTACACACTGCAAAAAAAGAGCAGGAGTCTTGATCCTGCGGAAAACTACTATACAGTCCGTAGCGCCAGTAGACGCTTGCAACACATGACTCAGCTAGCCTGTTCTTAGCTAGCTCGGAAAGGTTTTATTGACCTTAATTGTAACTAACGTTGGTTTGCAAAACATCCCATCGCTTTAACGAAAGCCATGTTAGTTAGCAACTAGCTAGACATTGTTGCAATGTCAATGCACATTACATGTAGTTAAATACGAACAAAACAGTTGAGCTAACGTTATAATGTACTGCTAAATGCTAACTAGCCCGCAATATGCCGGCTATCCATTAACATTACGTGGGCATGAATGATGGTTTTAATAAGCTAATGTTTTTGAGGGCTTGTTAACATAGATGTAGCAAATATTACCTGTGTACAATTTTCCGATTTCTCTTCTGCAGCCAATTATTTCCGTTAGTTTGGTAGTTTTAGTGGAATTCCCATTATGAGATGTCACAGGCTGGACATTATAAAAAATAACGTTTTTAGCTAGGCTAGCTGGCTAGCCAGCATTCTACTTCCCTACCTACACGTCAGCAGCGTGCACTGTGCGTGACCACGTCGTAATGAAAACGTAGAAAAAGACACCTGTACATAAATTCATATGGCTGTTTACACTGTAATTTCTTGGCTGAACTGTTTTTGTAAACATAATACGCATTTAAACAAGAGAACAATTTTTGATTACAAATGTTTACATATATGTATTACATTCTATACCCGTGTAGATTATAAAGAGAAAATGTCTTGAATAAGCCTATATTGGCCAATGAATAAGTTGAAAATAAAATGTACCTTGTGCTAATAAACTGTAACTTCTTTGTCGTCTGTGGCCAGCGCCAGGGGAGCAAATATGCAAAAATGTGATTAAATTCTATTCTGATTCTGCCCACCAGTGTGTCATCAAAACATTTAATGTGTAATCACATGTTCTCTTTCAAATAGTCATGCATTCAAAGTGATACTAAAAGCATTTTGTTGTATAATTATTAGACAATGTATTTCTTTATGAATTCAGACAAAACCCACACGATGAGAGCAAGTTACCTTATAAACAGGCTAGGTTTGGTACTTCTTGCTCATTTGTAACTTAGTAGAGATAAATTGGAAAACCAAATGTTTATCAAGCCCTTCATCAAAGCAATCAATAGTTAGCATTTTAATAACTGCATCGCATTATGTAATCATCTGTCACCTGTTAAAGGATGTACCCTAAATCCATTATATCCCATAATCAGTCTAAATTTGCACATCATCATCATCTGTCATTCCTTAGCCTTTGCTCGAGGTGAAGAGGACCCATTTATAATTATTGTGTTAACTGACTGTTCTCTGGGGTAATCCATTTCTCCTTGGCAACATCAGTCTGGGAATCCAGCAATTAATTAATACCTTTTAAATAGAGTTTCCTACAAACGTCCACTATTCTCAATAGGCTGCACACCACTACAGACACATTTTCAGTCTCCACATGTAGCACAGCCTCAAAGTATATCTACTATACACTGTTCCTATACCTGGCCTTTAACTCTACCTTCTTTTCAAAATCCAAATGGCCTACTTTTTTTTAGAGGGAAACAGAAAATCAAGGCAGATAGTGTGATGATGTGGAGTGTAGTCACAAGGCAGAGGACAGACATCCCTGTGATATTGTGTATCACAGTCCCCCAAGCTATGGATGGATACAGGGTGGGAAGTACGATTCGTCAATTTAGGCCTGAGAGGCGGGAGGATGATGTCGATCAGTTGTTTCCCGTAAAAAGGTCAACAGTCTGGGTATTGATCACAAGTTCAATACAGTGGAATAATCAATACAGGCCTCATGGCGGTGTCAATGAAAGCAGCCAGTCTCGGATGGCTTCTCCTCAGCATCTGGGACACAAACATTTTACCAGGCTAAACAACCCTAACACATCACTTCATCCAAAAAGAATAATAAACATGGCATTTTAGTGAAAGAACAGCCCTAGAGCATACAAACACACATACACACACAGTAACCAAACAAATGGGCCTTGGGTGTGAGCCAAAAAACGGATGAGTGTATAGTGAATGGGCTGATGCTCTTGTTTTGGATTGTTAAAGCCAGTATCAAAACAGCTGTCGAAGTTGTTCCTTCCCTGGTTCAAGTAACATGCGTATTTGGGTGTTCGTTGTATCCAAGGACAAGCCTTACGGGCTTACACAATTTATTGACGAAATAGAGATTTAATACGGACAGAGTCAATTAGTGCACTCAGACATCGCAGTGGTATGCCCACGGAAACTGAAAACCAGTGTGAACTAAAGTGGCAAATAATCAATAAAATAAAATCCAGTGTCATTTTTGAGTTCATCTAGTCATAGTATAACCATGGACTCTTTACATGCACAAGCTGTCCAGATCTATAACGCGCTATAACGACCCGGTCACCTATTTTTAATGATCTGTTCCTATTTATGGAGGGAAGGGAGGGGGTACAGGGGGCGGGCTTATCGGGAGTAGAAAGTGAAGATCGAGGGAAAAAAATCAGAGCCGTTCCGTGTTTTCTGTAGAAGGCGAGCCATAGAGAAAGATACAAGAATTCGTTGTATTACCTTTCGAGGCCGGATATGCCAGGTTATTCGTATCAAACAAGATCACAAAACGGAACTGTTTATGCGAATACAAGTAACATCTAAACCTTAGAAGAAAAACCACCGAGGAGATCGAAAGTGGGGTTTTCATGGCTCAGTAAACGGATGCAACAATATGCGGATGGTTTTCACAGCATCTGGTACAAAATCTCGCTTCACAAGGATACAGGAGACGCCAAACGTCGAGTTACTGGATAAGGAACACCTTAATTGAAAGATCACGTTCATGTTTGGCTCTTACCACATGTTAAATGGATACCGAATGGGTAAATAATGAAGCTTATTATTTTAAAGCATTCGACCATTTTAATGGCTTTGGCAATAGCAGTCCTCTAAAGATAGCGCCTCTACAAAATATAAATGTGGCCGAACAATTTAACACCGAAAATCAGGCAACAAACTCATCCATTTATGTTGTGAAGGAGAGCGAGCAACATGGAAATATGATTTCGGTATACTGTAGGGTTGGTCGATAGTATAGAAAAAATGTTGATTATTTTAAATTGATAGTCATTTGTTGTCATTTTTTTAATTCATTTGACAAGTTCTATGTTTCTGCTCTTTTTCATAGAGCGCAACATGTAGCCTATTTCCTGTGCACGCCGTAAAATCAGAACTCCCGCATAGTGTTCCGGGGATGAGGACGGAGGCGCAGTTTTCTCAAGAGGAATATTGGTAGAGAACGACTGATACATTGCTTTTAATAGTATCAGTCTGCCAAATGCAAAGAAACAATTGTAAGCCTACTCGGCAGGGTTCCACACACAGGAACCCTATTTTCTTCAGTCTACAGTTCCCAATCACTTGCTTGAAAATCACAGGGGCCTAACTGAAAATCTAGGCCCCTGTTGGTCTTAACTCTAACGCGGATTGCTAGTCAGGTGTTATGTGAAGCGGCCACAATCCTTGATCAAATGGCATCTCGTATTCTTGACTTGTATGACTTTCCAACATGGAAACCACATGTGGATGATGCTGGCAAAGCCAATACTATCAATATGGAGAGAAGGGGGAATATGTAAACAAACCTTTGTGTTAGAATATGAACAAAGCTACTTTTTAGCCCCATAGTAGTTGAGTTTTCCATTGGCTCACTTGGTCCAATTGACCATTTAAATCATTAAATTTGTGAGCAAAGCCTAACTCAACTGGCACACTGTCTAAAGTGCGGGACTGACAAACATGTAAGCAAACATTTTCAAACGTGCAGGGCCTGACAATCAAGCCGCTACTTGTGATTTTCAAGGATATTTTTGACACCTCAGGGTTAAGGATATGATACACTTTTACATGTATACACTTACACAAATAAAAGGGATGAGAGAGCAAAATGTAGGATCACATTTGAATGTTGTAACAGTACCTTGAGGAATTGTAAACCTCCTGAAGTAATCCAAACAGATTTCCACTTTTTTCAACAACAAGAAAAATACAAAACCTTGTCGGCATTTACCATGCCTCGCAACCGGGCCTTCTCAGAGCCGGAGTATTCGGCAGAGTATTCTGCAGACTGCTCGGTGACCCTACCGTCAGACCCGGGCCAAGCTGTGGGTCGCACGCACGAGGTGACTGTTCGAAGCCAAGGATGCTGCCTCTGTCTCCCGCGCTTCATGCGCCTCACCTTTGCACCTGAGTCACTGGAAAACCTTTATCAGACATATTTCCGGCGACAGCGGCACGAAACCCTGCTCGTCCTGGTTGTGTTTGCTGCCCTGTTTGACTGCTACATCATCGTCATGTGTGCTTTGGTGTACACTGGGGACAAGTTGGCCTCTGTGGTAGTGGCTTCCGTGGGCCTAGCGTCGGACATCCTACTGTACGTGTTGTGCCGCTACGGTCTGCTACCGGACCGCATCTCACGGCGTGTGGTGCCCTACGCCCTGTGGGTGCTAATAGCGGCCCAGATCTTTTGCTACCTGGGCCTGAGCTATGCCCGCTTCCACCAGGCCAGCGACACGGTGGGCTGGCAGGCCTTCTTCAGCTTCTCCTTCTTCCTGACACTGCCCCTGCAACTCACCCCAATCGTGCTGATAACAGCAGTGTCATGCGGCGTCCACACCCTGGTGCTTGGGGTCACCATAGCTCAACAGCAGCAGGAGGACATCCAGGGGGCTGCACTTGGGAGACAGGTGAGAGTGGGGATGGGTTTCAGGGCACACTTTGATGGCGGTTTAGTTGCTGGTGGAGTGGACGAAAGGTGAGTGTGAGGATGGGGCTGAGAATACTTGGAGGAGGGGTTTAAAGAGCATGATCATCCATTGGAAATTTCTTTCCAGGTGAAAATCCCATCTTAAACAAATAATTGGTTAAGGACAGTGGTTCCCAACCAGAGGTACTTGGCATCTCCACTGGGGGTACTTGAGAAGCCTCTTGAGATCATAGGCTTACTGGTAAATTGCACAGTACTCAGGAGTTACCTCAGTGCCAAAATTGCCAAAATTCAGTGGGTGGTACAGTTACCAAAAAGGTTGGGAACCACTGGACTCACTTTAGGCGAGTTACTGCCAATTACTCTATGTAAACAGAGAGAGAGTGCAGTGTATTTTCCTCCCTGAACTACCTAATGCACACCTGAACCTCATTTTGATTGTGATTGGTGTTAATGACTGAGACCAGCTGAGGTCACTTTTTGAAAATGTGTTTTTGGAGGAGCTTGGCAATTCAAAGAGCTGATCTTGTGATCAGACCGCTCCTTTTAAAGGGATATCTAATTTTCTTTGCATATCAGACCAAATTTCCTTCATACTTTTAATGGTGTAGCATAGTCCAGACAGTTTTTTGGGGTTAAAGTTCAATTTCTGAGCTGCTTCGGCTGGCACTATCGCTAGTGATGGGCAACTGGGCTTCAGGCTTTCTGAAGCGTTTGAGGCTTTCATCAAAATGGTTCGAAAATCGGTTCGATTTCTCGAGGCTTTGAAACTCATTGCACAGTGGTGTCAGCTGTTGGTCAATAATAATTATCCAATGTTGAATTATCATATAGACGTCTTTTCCACATTATCCAACATGACTTCGTAGCGCTATGGTGAGGCATGCGCTTTCCCTAGGGAAATTGTAATGCCCGGTTCGTATCTCGTGTTCTTGCCTTTACAGCTAGCATTTTTCAACTCTGCATCCGTTTTAATGTTTTGTATTAATAAGGCAAGAGTGTCATAAGATACACAAAATAAAACAAATTATTATACAATACAATGAACAGTATCGTTTCACTCAAAAAGTTAAACATGATATGGATTCGATCTCGCACCATAACAAATAAGAAATTAATAGTCAGCAACCCTACCAAATGCGCCATAACTGGACTTGGAAAACTAACAACTTTTTGAAATAAATTACTATATAAGGTGACCAGTAGAGGTTGCTGTTCAAATGTCTCAGGCACCGAACCACACCGAACAACTACAGAAGCCTGCATTTTCCATAGAGGCTTTGGAAAAAGCATGTGATTAAACGAGGCTTCGGACGTCACCAATCACGTGGTATTGCACCGACGGAAGCCTCGGTCCTTACGTATGGACTAGAATGGGTTGAAATTTCAAAGCAAGCCTCGATCGGAGGTTTTAGTTCAATCTCATGATCAATAATAATTTAAAAACATTTGCATCATTGGTATTATTGGGTAGTGATGGGAAATCAAGTCTTTCTGAACTATTCAAGACTTTAGTCAAATTGGCCGAAAAACGATTAATTCTCTCTTGGCGTAAAAACTCGGTGGTGTCTGCTGATCAGGAATAAATATCACATGTTCAGTGTTGACATTGATGTCTTTTCCGCAGTATGCTAGGTGACTGTGGCGCAGTGGTTAGGTGTGTGCTTTCTCAAGGGAAATTAAAAAGCACTGTTCGTATCCAATGTTCTTCTTGCCTTTCCAGCTAGCATTTTCCAGCTATGAATCCGTTCTAATGTTTTGTATTATTAGGGCAAGAGTGTCATAAAATAGACAAAATAAAACGATTTATTCAAAGAACAATAAACAGCATTGTTTGCACTCAAAAAGCTAAACAATAGCCTATCTGGATTCGATCTCGCACCATAACAAATACAAAAAGCCGTAACTCCCGACCCTACCAACTACGCCATTGCTGAACTTGTAATATTGCCAACTTTTAAAATAAATTACTAAATAAGGTGACTAGTAGAGACTGCTCTTCGAAAGTCCAAACCGCACCAAACAACCATACAAGCCTGCATTTTCCAAAGAAGCTTTTGAAAACCACGTGATCAAACGAGGCTTCGGACGTCATCAATCACGTGGTATTACACCGACGCAAGCCTCGGCCCTTTCGCTTGGATTGGAATGAGTTGAAATTTCAAAGCACGCCTCGATCGGAGAATTTGGTTCAATCTCCTGATCAACAGTAATTTAAAAACGTTTGCATTCTTGGTATTACTGAGGCTGCGGAAAAGAAAATATTAACATAACATATTAATATTTTATACAAAATAGATATAATAATTTAAATAAGTGTGCTGGCACATAAAACCTAAACTAACTGGATTCAACACTGTGACAGTTTTCAGATTAACGCTGGAGTTAAAACATTCATAAAATATGGTGGACCCAATGCTTGATTTAAGATGTGATATTAAAAACTGACGAGCAAATATTCCTGACGTAGGAATTACAAATGCGGTGTTGGCAGTGGTATCATCAAAACCATACGAGAAAATAATCATTGGGGCTCGAACCGGGCTTTGTAAAATAACTGCATACCCTTCCGCAGTTCTACACTGTTGAGCCACCCACCAGGTGTTGTAACAAGACAATTCTAACAGTAGGCTAGTCTATGGTATTGGGCCTACCCGTTTGTTATTTATAATTATTGATGTGTAGCAGAAACGTTTTGACATTCACCGTCTTATTAATTTCATTAGTTCTTGATAATTAGGCTGTAGACTAATTTAGTTTCATATGTTTTAAAGCATGGTTGGAAAGCGCCATGTCTTTAAAAACCCCATTAGATGGTTGCGTGAAGTCCGAAGCATCAAACGTCATCAATCACGTGATATTGTTGCTCTGATACAAGCCTCGGCCATTTCGCTTCCATCAGACTGGATTGAAATCTCGGAGCCAGCCTCCGAGCCAGTTCGCGCGTCCGGTCACTACTGTTAAGATTTGGAGGCTGAGTGGGTTGAGCGCATAATGATGCTCTGTGTAAGTGCGTTCGTACCCCGCCTCACGAGGAAATTTTATTTTCACATTCACATCTGTTTCATATATTTCCATGCAAATTTTCCCAATCTGACATGCTACAGTATATTATTATTTAAGTTTAATATATTATCCGTCTTTCAAGTGAACACAGCCAGAAGAGATGTCTCATTGAAAAGACGCTGACACTAGTTGCCGTTCGCTAACAACTTTGTCTTCCTGATATGCGAGAAATTAAAGACCATAAAAATACAGTTTTGAACATTGTTAATTGGTCATTTCATTCGTTTTCCCATTAAATAATGCAATATCAAATGCATTATAGCCTATTTGCATCTGTGTAATGCTGTGGAATGATTTAATGGCAAAATGAATAGGTTATTTGGTTATACAGCTAAGAAGCTTTGTCAGTAATTTGCAAAGTTGGTAAGAAAATTTGTTTAACGATACTGTGTGATTTTATACCTTTCAATATATTACACAGCCTACTCAACTTTAAATATTGTAAATTAATCGCGCCTTGTTTTTGATCAATTACAACAATCCTTGTGAATTGAAGGTTAATCATACTATTTAACGCAACGCCCGCAATCTCCCCAATATTGCTTAACGCGAGGCAAATGTTATTTCTTCCTTTTCGGGAAGCGGGTGAGTTCAGCTCCGTCCACCTACAACGACCATGCTCGCGGAAAAGGCAGGGAACGCTACTAGTTGGAAAGCGCCTAGTCTTTTAAAACAACCACGTTCCGAAATCTGTGACGTCCGCAATCACGTGGTATTTTTTTTTACGAAGCAAGCCTCGGCCCTTTCGCTTTGATCAAACTGGGTTGAAATTTCGAAGCAAGCCTCGGAGCCTCGGCTTCATGCGTCCCGTCACTATTTATCGCCATAATAGTGTAGTGAACGACCTCAACAAAAACGAGCTGCCAAGTCCCCCATTGATCCATAAAAGAATAATCCATCTAAAATCTGTGAGCTATGTATGCATGTCAATATCAAAACATTAGGCTATTTCGGTCCGTGTACCCCGTGGCCAACCGTTATAGAACCTTAAACAGAATAATGGATAACAATTCTATTATTCTGAGAACCAAGAGTACGGGTCGTTATCCGTTTTCTGTTATTATAAGTATGGAGAATTCGGCCGTTTTCGCTCGTCAATTCGGATATCGGAAAACGAAAGCAGTTAAAGTAGGCGGGGTTTCCGAATGGGTAGCGTTTATTTATTTGGCTTATTTGAGGGCAACACGCTAGCTATCGTTAACGTTAGTGTTGTGGCTGGAAATACTTAATAGGTGCCACAAACTAGTTTGCGTTAAGGCTAATGCCGTGACAGGAAAGACTTGCTAGGGGAGGAACTTTAAAGTTAATCTAAACAGCTACTGTAAATTACTCACATAGGTTAAGACGCTAGTAAATTCGAACATTACTAGTGCCGTTTGAAGCTATCCGTACAGCAGGTAATTAAAACGGTGCGGTTCGACTTGCTATTATATAATGTAGCCAATTTCAGTGAAATGTTGTGTATCTAACAAGGCAGTTATCGTGCGTATAGCTTCATGTTTAAAGGTGATTGTGTTTGCCTGATCATCACTTCCATTTAGTGTGCAGGCAATTTTTGTTCGGTCCACGGATGTGCATTAATCTGGGTGAATGGAGCACAGTTGAGCATGGGATGTATTACGTGTGGTGCCATAACTCGGGTAGTATTTGTTAGTGTGTATCTAAGATGTAATAAATCAGGGACAAGTGTGTTTGTGTGTATATGTGATAATTCATAAAGTAATGTGTTTGTTTGTAATAAATCATGAACACTAGTGTACAATGGTTAAAACCCAGTCTTTATCCCGACACTTTAAACATGCGTTATTGATCTGTGACTTTTTGTCTTGTAATATGGTTAGCTACTTAATTGCTTATATTTAACCAGGTTTACTCTCACTGAGATTAAACAATTTTTTTTACCCTAAAAAGCAGCAAATAAAACATACACATACAATAACAACATAAAACACAGAGAACCAGCGAAGACAAAGGTTGTCTAGATGTGCCATTTTGTTATCTGATTTGGATTGGAAAGAGCAGGTCATTGCATGGTAACATCAAGAAGAACCAGCATTCAAACCTGCCATTATTAACAGAGTTGACACTGCCTCTTGATGCCATTATGTAGGTAAATACATGTACATGGATGAAATGTTACTTGACTGAATTGATATTCCTCTACCTTCCAATAAATGTTCTAAAATAAAAGTCTCTTTTTTAGGGTGTAAATGCGATTTAATTGATGCTTATTTACAAAACATGTAATTGAGTAGTTAAATCACTGGGCTCCTCTGAGGTCTCCAACCCCTATTTTGGCAAGATACTGATTGTTTTTTTATTTAGCACACTGATTCTAACATTGGTTGATTAGCTGAATTAGGCTACATAAACAGGATTGGAGTAAATAAACCTACAGGATGATAACTCTATAGGAACAGGGTGAGAACTGTGAGATAAATGCATTTATACATGTTTTCATGAAACAAGAAAAGGAATAGTAATGCCTTATTTATTTTTATTTAACCTTTATTTAACCAGGTAGGCCGATTGATAACAGATTCTCATTTGCAATGGTGACTTGGCCAAGACAAAGCGCAGATGTGCAGGACAACATACAATTACGCATAGAGTACACAGTATACAAAATACAAAATGAGGTAGAGTTTGAATGAAATACAAATACAGTACAGAGTCTATATACAGTTAGTGTAATAGTGATAAGGCAAAACCAAGAGTACAAATGGGCTAGAAAGTCTAGCTAAAATTGTGAAGTGCAGTAGAGAGCATTATACAGTTTGTGCAATGTGAAGCGTATTTTGTGAGGTAGGTCGGTTAGTGTGCAAAGGTGGAGTGGCAAAGACAATAAGTAAATAGCATAACCCTAGGGCATACCTGTGCAAATGGTATAGTGCAAAGAAGCAAAAATATGAGTAAGGTTTCTGTGAGAGTACTTTAAGTAGGTTATGCTCTTATGGAACTGCAACTTCATTTTGTCATTAGAGACCTTTGACCTTACAAGATAAAACATCACTTTTCTTGTGCAAATCATTTATCCCTATATTTAATTTAAAATACTACAAAGACAACATATAAAGTGTTGAAACTGAGAAACTTTGTTTTTGGAAAAATACATGCCAATTTTCAATTTGATTCCAGCAACACGTTTAAAAAAATATGGGACAGGGGTATGTTTACCCCTGTGTTGCATCAGCTCTTCTTTTAACAATACTCTGTAAGCGTTTGGGAACTGAGGAGACCAGTTGCTGTAGTTTTGAAAGTGAAATGTTTTCCCATTCTTGCTTGATATAGGATTGCAGCTGCTCAACAGTTCGAGGTCTCTGTTGTATTTTTTTGGTATTTTTCAAATGTTTTCAATGGCGGACAGGTCTGATCTGCATCCAGACAAGTTTAACACCCAGACTCTTGTACTACGGAGCCATGCTGTTGTAATACGTGCAGAATGTGGTTTGGCATTGTCTTGCCGAAATAAGCAAGGCCTTTCCTGAAAAAGACGTAGTCTGGATGGCAGCATATGTTGCTCTAAAACCTTTATATATTTTTTAGCATTAATGCCTTCACAGAAGGCACCATTAATTCACCCATGAAGTAATGCAGCCCCATACCATTATGGATGCTGGCTTTTGAACTGCACACTGATAACAAGCCAGATGGTCCCTTCCCTGTTTAGTCCAGAGGACGCGGTGTCAATGATTCCCAAAAATAATTTCAAATTTTGATTTGTCAGACCACAGGACAGTTTTTTTTTTTTTGCGCCTCAGTCCATCTGAAATGAGCTGGGGCCCAGAGAAGGCAGCAGTGTTTCTGGATCTTGTTTACATATGGTTTCTTATTCCACAAATGCAAGTTAAAACATATGGTTTTAACTTGCATTTGTGGATACAGCAACGTACTGTGTTCACAGACAGTGGTTTTCAGAAGTGTTCCTGAGCCCATGCAGTGATTTCCGCTACAGAATTGTTTCTGTTTCTAATGCAGTGCCGCCTGAGGCCCCGAAGGTCATGGCCATGCAATATTAGTTTTTGACCTTGTCCCTTGTCTACAGAGATTTCTCTGGATTCTCTGAATCTTTTAATGATATTATGTACCGTAGATGATGAGATCCCCAAACTCTTTGCAATTTTACGTTGAGAAACATTCTTAAATTGTTGCACTATTTGCCTGTGCCGTATTTCACAGTAGTGAACCCCTCACCATCTTTACTTCTGAAAGGCTCATCCTCTCTGGGATGCTCTTTTTATACCCAATCATGTTACTGACCTGTTTCCAATTAACCTAATTAGTTGTGAGATGTTCCACAAGGTTTTGTTTTGCATGGTGAGATGTTCCACCAGGTTTTGTTTTGCATTACACAACTTTTCCGGTCTTTTGTTGCCCCTGTCCCAGCTTATTTGAAATGTGTTGTTAGCATCAAATTCAAAGTGTGCATATTTTTCAAGAAACAACATTTCTCAGTTTCAACATTTCATATGTTGTCTTTCTACTATTTCCTTCTGAATATAGGGTTTAAATGCACATCATTGCATTCAGTTTTTCTTTACATTTTACACAGCATCCCTGTTTTTTGGAAACGGGGCTGTACACTAGTGTACA
This sequence comes from Esox masquinongy, assembly GCA_016801175.1. Lineage (NCBI taxonomy): Eukaryota > Metazoa > Chordata > Actinopteri > Esociformes > Esocidae > Esox > Esox masquinongy. The sequence continues at coordinate 20,005 of JACXGI010001396.1, read as the reverse complement.
TGTTTATTACAAACAAATTTTGTTTCCTTATCTGCTCAGTCTGAAGTCTCTAAACTGTGTGTGTGTGTGTGTGTGTGTGTATTGTTCAATGACAAGCTGACAGAGGAGAGCTGCTGGTCTAGACAAGCCAGCAGAGTATGACCCATTACTGTATGAGTTACCACATATACACACAAACACACTTATTCCTGGTTTATTACATCTTAGAAACACACACAAACAAATACTACCCGAGTTATGGCACCACACGTAATACATCCCACGCTCAACTGTGCTCCATCAACCCAGATTAATGCACATCTGTGGACCGAACAAAAATTGCCTGCACTCTAAATGGAAGTGATGATCAGGCAAATACAATCACCTTTAAACATGAAGCTATACGCACGATAACTGCCTTGTTAGACACAAAATTTCCCTGAAGTTGGCTACATTATGTAGTAGCAAGCCGAACAATACCGTTATAAGTACCTGCTGTACGGAGAGCTTCAAACGGCACTAGTAGCCTACTGTAAGAATTTACTAGCGACTTAACTTATTTGAGTAACTAGTTACAGTAGCTGTTTAGATTAACTTTAAAGTTTCTCCCTTAGCAAGTCACGGCATTAGCGTTAACGCTAACTAGGTTGTGGCACCTATTAAGTATTTCCAGTCACAACGCTAACGTTAACGATAGCTAGCTTGTTGCCCTCAAATAAACGAAATAAATAAACGCTACCCATTCGGAAACCCCGCCTACTTTAACTGCTCTCGTTTTCCGATATCCGAATTGACGAGCGAGGAGCGAAAACGGCCGATTTCTCTAAACTTAGAATAACAGAAAACGGATAACGACCCGTAAAATTGTTATCCATTATTCTGTTTAAGGTTCTGTAACGGTTAGCCACGGGGTACACGGACCGATGACGTTGCCGGTGGAGTGGTACGATAGAGATGGAAAGAGGGCTCATCTTTGTATCAGTGTCATTAATGCCTCTGTTCCAGCATGGACTGATGGCATTCTAATGGGTCAGAATTCCTGGAGCATTTGAACATAAACCTGGAGCATTGAAGGGTTGCTAGATCGATTCTTTGAGCTGGCAAGAGAAAGTCATTGTCTTCATTTCAATAAAGGTTTATCCTTTGAACCCTGTTCTGGCAATGATGTAGCTAACTGTGAGGCAGTCACTTTATCGCTGCTTTGTTTCTTACTGTTAAATAAATCTTCTACAACCCATTTTAAGTCAACCATTTAAACACATTTCCGTTCAGATGCAGTCTGGAAATTTTGCGGAAAAAAAGTATAATCTATAACTAGAATCACTATCATGCCTCAGTCCAAAATTCCAACTTTAAAAGCTGTGGTTTTGATGACATGGGCCACATCAGCACATTAGTGAGTTACAATTTGTGGGGACCTGTTTTAGCTCAACAGCATCACTTCTACAACCAGTGGCCAGAAATCCCATAATGCACCTTTAAGTCCTCTGACCATTTCTATGAGTGAAACACAGGCAGGTTTGAGTGGGAGAGAGGTACTTGGGATGGAAAGGGTTAGTGGTAGACAGGAAGAAACACATTTTCTTCCTAGGTTCTTGCCTTTCTGGGAATAGTTCCTTAGCTGTTGTGCTTAAAACATTTATTTTTTGCTCCTTGGGGTTTTAGGCTGGGGATCTGCATAAGTGCTTTGTGACATCTGCTGATGTAAAAAGAGCTTTATGTTATAAATTTGAATGAATGTTAGAATGATAGTGGAGGTGAAATACGTTTGCTTTTCCTGTTCTGAATGCCCTTCTCTATTCAATTGAATATATATGTATGACACATTGTGTCCTGTGATTATTTTACATTCTCTACCACAAAAAAGCATTACTGATGAATCTGCAGACAGGCAAAACATAACAAATGTTGTGGTGACTAGCAGAAATCGAAGGCTAAGAATATTTTGAGCATTCATACCAACTAAATGAGTCAGAGGTACAATTATCAAGGACAAAACAGCCTCTTGTGGTTTCATGATCTGTCTATTCAATATTTTAGAGGTTGTTCTCCTGTTTGACATCAATACTGTTCTCAAATAGTCCACTATTTTTGATTGTCAATATGGTCCAGTCCAGATAATAATGTCACATTAGTTCCAGGCTGCCCACTAAAGGTCTAGCCACCCTATCTGAGATTCGATCTGAAAGTATCAAAATGTTTTTCAGTGACCGAATGTTTTAGGATAGTGGTTCTCAACTCCATGTGTAGGGTTGCAGGGTACCGCTACTGTTTGATTCTAAGTCCTTTATCCAGGGACTATAGACTTGGGACACCAATTCAATGCAATTAACTACCAGGTAAAATGGAAAATGGGTAGGACTCTGGCTACCCAGACTAATGGCAAATGCCATTTGCCATTTAACTCTTTAGCAGGTACCTCACTGCAAAATATAATAACTGGTTAAAGGACTGGTACAGTCAAACAGCTGATGAAACGAACACTTTGAAAGTCTGAGAAGTTGATCAGTTATTTCCTGACACTTGCCGGTTTTTACTAGAGCCATCAATTTGTCTGCATTGTAGAATGGCTATTGTTGCATATAGTAGATGTCAATAATGTTTGGAAAAAACAACTATATGCACTGAGCTTGTCTGATGCTCAATATTGAAAGCAGTGCTATTTTTCATAGACATGGCAATTATGATGAGGATCCATTGCTAAACTGTGTTTTATATCTATAATATAAAGATAGGCCTAATCTGTTCTTGTCAGACCAAACCAGGGAAAATGAAACCAGTGTATTCTTGTCACTAATCTGTATAATGTATCACCGTTTGCATGCTAATGCTCATGACTGGTGAAGATGGATGACATTTTGGTTAGGAACAAAACTCTCATAACCCCTGATTTTGAGAAATGCTAGCATAGAGACTTTGTAACAGACTTGCAGCCTACAACAAGAACCATTAGAATTTCAACTACTTGACCATCTCTATCCACCAAGAGCCTTACAAACTATAATCAAACTGATGTTCCTACTCACTCCACTAGGGCTGTGGTGGCATTTTGGTCATTGTTGTGAAGGTTGACTTTGATATCTGCAATAATATTACAATTAATATTTTCTGTAATAATGTTGGAACTTTATATAGTGCTTTTCAAGGACATGCCACATAATAGGGGCAGTTATGCAAAACAAAGACGGGAGTCAAAATTAAATCAGCACAACTCCATGTTAAGCAAAATGAGTGGGGGCTCAGGGCAGACTTGGGTAAGGAAATGGGGCTTATGGTGGTCTTGAAAGATATTGATTGACTGAGTGTCACGGATGGTTGGAGTTGGGGATTTCGAGAGCCTATATCTGCTGCAGCAGGTTTAGTAAGAATATATTGCTTCTTTCTCGGTGCTCAGCCTAGATCATTGTGTGCGGTTGGGTAGGTTAGGAGAAGGGAGAATGAGTAAGTAACATGCTTTCCCAAGATCAACGCTTGTCTGTGGAGAAGACAGTTTTCCTTGGGTACCATGGGCTGTCTTGTTAAATGTTTTCTGCATGATGGGCTTGTGGGGTGATTTTCATATGCCCTCAAATTGTCATCCCAAAATGATTGAATGAAAAGAACTGCATTTTTAGGGACATTTTTTCATGGGTGGTTAAGCCTGGGAATTTTGCTTAAAATCATCAAAATTAGTGTAACTTTTTTTTTTGCCAGCATACACCAAGTATGCTGGCAAGAGCATCTTGTCTGGTGCAGAGATCAACACAGCCTATGGTGTCATCACTACTGTGTCCTATGGTGTCATCACTACCAATAAATCAAAATAGCATTCAAATTGCAATATTGACATGAAATATCAGTATTGCAAAATATTTAATAACTTTTTTATAGTTTACTTCAGGTTTATTTATTTTTTCTGCTGCCACTGCTTCCCCTATACACCAAGCTCTGACCCCTGTTAGTTAATTGAGCAGCACAGTTCCTCTTCCTGCTGTTTATACACTATTAGTTTATGTGCTGTTCCAGGAGGTCAAATACAGTCAACTAATTGTTCCAAACAAGAATAATATTGATGTTGCTCGCTACTTTTCTTTTCAGCAAGTCATTCTATTTTTATGAATCCAACCGTTCACCCAATTATTTTGATCTACTGTCTCTCACACGATACACTGCATTTTGAGGAAAAACATTGTGCCGCCTTACTAGAGCCACATTTGTTTTTGATTAAATGCTACTTTTGTCTATATTCAAGGAAATCTTTTACAGTAAGTTTCATAACTGTTTATTGTTCTGACAAAAAACGCTGCATTGGGCTCTATTGGTTTAGTGTGGAAGTTTGGCCTGATGCCACATCAATGCCAAAACAAATCAGCGGATTTCTTGGCCAGTAAGATGCCACTAACCGTGTGTGTGTGTGTGTGTGTGTGTGTGTGTAAACACTCTGGCATTTTCCAGCTGCTGGCCAACATCGTGATCTATGTGTGTGCCATCACTGTGGGGGTCATGTCCTACTACATGGCTGACCGGAAACACCGTAAGGCCTTCCTGGAAGCGCGGCAGTCCCTGGAGGTCAAACTGAATCTGGAGGAACAGAGCCAGCAACAGGTGGGACCGTCACACTCTGAGGAGAATATATTTGATAGAAACATTGTTCCAGATTGAATGGCGATAGTGTCCTGGTTTGAATGTGTGTGATTCCAACATTTTAGGTTAATTTTCAAGCAATATTTTGTTCCATACGCAGGGACCCATGCTAACTTTTTTTCTCAATGGTCTGAAATCTACTGGCCTGGACTGTATTTTTACTGGCCTGAACTGAATTTAAAAAAACATAATATAATGCAACACACATTACTTTTTAATAAATGGTTATCAAAATATTAGCTACTATAAATATCATCATCATCTGTTACAAACCCTGTGGCTCGAGCAGTCTAGGGTGGATGGTACAGAGACCCGTAACATAAAACTCATACAAATTAGTGTAGTGTAAAGGCACAGTGAGAACAAACGACACAGACAACCAAAGCTACCGTCAAACATAAAACGTTTATTATAAACACACGGTAAAGGGGTTAAGGAAAAGGGGCTGAGCTGGACCCAAGAAATGAAATAATATAGTCAAAACACCCCTAAACTGAACTTGCCTGCCTCAAGAACCGCTTAGTTGACTAATAACCAATACAAAAATACAGTGGGTGGTCCGCTCAGTTCTAACTAGTGTTTTTAGACAAAGTTTTCCTACGTGTTGTGTATGCCCAAGGGCGACTTGCTAAAAAAAACCTTTTCCCAGGGACACAGGGACAAACAAAAACACAGGTTGAACAAGGACACAGCAAACAATTGACTAGACAACACCAAACAAAACACCACAGCAATACATACTCACATGAAACAGGGCAAAGTGAGATGTATGTGCTGAACTATGTGATGTATGTATGAACAAAGTGTCTTTCTATCAAAAAAGGTATGTATCTCAAGAATGTCTATGTGGGGTAAATCAAAAGAGTCTCTCTGGGAGAACCAACTGACTGGGTTTTTGAACCAGGGATGTAGGATGCGATTGGGTAAAGGAAAAAGGAACAGGTGGTGCAATTAGGAGGGGTGTCCACCGATTGGTCCACCTCAGCCGTCAGGCGCTGCACTCATGACTGTCAGGTGGGAAACACCACCGAGCACAATCAGGAACATAAGAGACACCTGGGGAAACGGCAGGAGGAGAAAAACACAAACGCACATAAAGGGTACCTGCATGCGTAACATCATCTTTTCATGAAGATGCTTGCTTATTTGATGTGACACAAAAACATGAATATAAAATAATGGAGTTAATATATTTATGGTAGCATAAATATGGCACAATACAGTTCTTGCACTAGGTGGTTCTTCTTGTGTGTCACTGCTAGCAAGCGCCTAGGCAGGCGTAGTTAACGTGACACTTACTGTCGACAAGCCATGTCCATATGGTTTCTATATCCGTATTCAATGGACTATGTCATGAGCGTAGTCCGTGAATGGTTTCTCCCTCTTCACAACATGATAGGCGGTCATAATGCGTTTTTCAATTTGGCTATGCGTCACCTCATTCATTCGGAGCAGGCAGATGTTCACTAGTGCAGCCGCAGGATTGTCAACAGTGTCCGAAACGAACTTTATGGCTCACCTGCCAAAGGGACTGGTCAAAATAATAAATTGCCTTTTTGTGTCACGTATACATTAATTTCAGTACAATTCATTGAGATAATAAGGTATTATTTTGAATACAAACTTTTATTTTCTGATGACAAATTAGTTGTCTGCTTTTATCTTTAGCATACTGGCCACACACAAAACATCTCGTCACCACAGCCTCAGCGTCATACTGTAGCCAGCCTCTTGAAAGTCCTTTATCTCCAAACCTCCAATTCTCATGAAGCATTCTATTTCTATGTGATGCTACAAACATATTTTTATGTATTGCAATAACGTCATCCCTTTACATGAGTATCTCTTCCTTGTCAACTTTCTTAGCATTATTTGACAATATTTACTTAACATCATTCCCTAATAACCTAAGTACTCCCCCTCAATTAACCATTCTCTAAAACTGTTCATGAATTGCCTCCCAGATTTATAACACACACCCTCTCCAAAGCTAATGAGCAAAAGCAAGTTAACAACAATAACAACAAATATTTTTTATATATTTGAAAGGTTCTCTGCATTCACTTAAGCTCTAACCATTTCTCAATGTGCTCCTCCTTATAATATTTTTTACCTTATTAGGGATGGGACGATAGACGATTTTAGTACTAATCGCGATGGAAAATACTCACGATTATGAAATGGTTTATTATAATCGGGATAATCGTCAATCGGGATAATCCTCACATGAGTGACTTGAAAAAGTTCTGCCAGTCGCTGAAGTTTCCCTGACTGCTTGTTTTATTTTACAAGTGGAGCGCACATCTCATCTCACTTTGTACTAAGCCACTAAATATCCTCTGCAATGTATGGTCAATGAAGCCAAATGACTCTGCTACCGTGAATAGAAGAATATTGTCAGTTATGATAAAAATCTAAATTAAATTCTTAAATGTCGTTATGAGTTGGGATTGTATTGTAATGATATAAGGAATAAACTAGTTTTCCAATTCCTTTACAACAGTACTAGTCTAACCAAAAAAGCTTCTGATCATGTCTCCACTTCCCGCTATATGCAAATACCTGTCCATTTCAAGCAGTTGAAACAATGTTGAGCTCAAACAAACCAATGATATCCTAGAAGACAGGCAGCTACGATGCATGCAGAAAAAACCTGTTAACAAACTGCAAATTGTAGAAAATATGAATAGGATATACATTATACACACATCTCTTTCGATTTTCTAATTATAATTTTGTTTATATTGTACGCTAATTGTTAACGCTTTCCTACTGAAAGTGACAGCAGAAGACAAATAGAATATCATTTGCGCTGGCCAAAATAACATTGACTATCGATATGATCTGCACAATACATGATGCGCACAACATAACCGGGAGCTGTTATAATGAATTATAAAGTTATTATGAAGAATCGGCACATCAAATAGCCCTATCATTAGCTAATAAGGCACATAAAATGTGCATGGAAGTTCATGCACCCACAGGTCAATACCGGTAAGAAATTAAATATATTTTCACCTCTGATCCGCAGAGGAGTGACTTGAAACAGCTCTTGCCAGTCACCGAAGTGTTCCTGACTACTTGTTTTATTTAACTGGTGGAGCGCATATCTCAATATTTTTTTTTACATTAGATTCAACTTTATTGTCACTGAGCAAGTACAAGTACAGTAAAACGAAATGCAGTTAGCATCTAACAAGAAGTGTGAATAGAACAGGGCAGAAAATGTACTTGTATTAAGTATAATGTATGTTACAGATGTGACATACAGATGTGCAATGTATAGATGTGCAATGAAGGCAAATGCAGTACAAATGGCAATTCTAAATGCCACTAAACATCCTCTGCAATGTATTGTCAATGAAACTGGCAACCATATACATTTAGAGATGTACATATTGTTGTAGTATTAGCTAATTATTAAAAACCTTCTTTGATATTATTTTATTGTAATGGCTTTTTAAATGCACAAGAAAAAGAGCTGTTTTGAGGTAGAAACCAGAGTTGTTATTGGGATTGTTATTAATCGGGATAAAATCGATAATCTGGGCTAATTTTGGCCAGGATAATCGTGGCATGAAATTCTCATATTGTCCTACCCTTACCTTATGTAGTATTATTTAAATAGTAATTTAATTTATATTTTACCTGTTGGACGGAGAGTAAGCTACTGAGCTGGAAGCCAGAGGTTGGGGTAGAACTCCGCTGGCAGCTGTTCAAATGAAGGAAATAATCTGTCAACTGAACGATAAAACTGAACGAGTCAGTCTTTTTTACTTAGGCAAAGGCTTGGTGTATGATTTCATGTGTTTATTATTCCAATCAAAAATCAACTACTACATTAGCCTAATTATTTTAGACCTACCAATTGTCCATTTATCTGTTACAAACATGTCTTTATAATGCTACTGTCTTGATCTATTTTTCTTTGCGCATGTAAAACTAACGGCATATTCCGTGGTTGGGTAGAACTCCGCTGCCAGTCGTTCGAATGAACAAAACAACAATTGAACGATAAACTGAACGAGTCAGTCGTTCACAAGTCTTTTTTACCTAGGCAAAGGCAACGGCTCCCTGCATGTTTTCACCTGTTTTTTTCATGACATCAGTAATCAACTAACTATATTAATTATTATAGTCTGCGTTCAATTATCAGTTATAAACGTCTTTATGATGTTCCTGCCTTGATCTATTTTTCTCTGTGAATGTACATAGACATTGATCGGAGAACTGAGCTGAAGGACCGGGTATGAAGCAAGTGATCATGTTGTAGAAATATGTTGTCAAATGTTCAAATGAACGATACAACTGAACGAGTCACTAGAAAAAAGGACTTGTGAGTCCCGAGTCACTAAAAGGATTCATTCCAAACGAACTGTACATCACTACTTGATACTCTGTGTAAAAGTAAAATGAGCTAAAAGAAAATCGTATGTCATAAAAATATTCTGTTTTTCTGTTGCACCGCATCACAACTTAACAGCACCACTCTTAGCTGCTCTGATTACAATAAGAGGGAAACATTGGGTACAAACCACACCCGCCAGTGTGGCGGATAGCCTTCTGAGATTTACTCGCCAAACATAAAATCTACCCGCATTTGGCGCTTGGCGGGTGTTAATTTCAGACCCTGGTTGTCAACAGTCCGTTTGGCTGCAGTACACGCAACATGCTGCAGGGATTTAAGAGCAGGTTTTCGGTAGATGTCATTCCTTTAATAAACGACACTGCCTTATCAGCTTTTTTTGGGAACGCACAACATGAACGTTAGTTACCGGGAATGTAACTCCGGTTATATGAGTGGAGCGGAGCCCCCTAGAGGGCTTAGCTCTTAGTGGTTTACCCCGCTTAGTCAGCGGCCATTACTGAAAATTTATTATGCACATAGCTCAGCCGATCGGGGCACGCCTGCCCCTATAAGTACCTGAGCATACCCTCCCGATAATTTCTTCAGCCAGGAAATAAGGGGGAAGGAAGGGTATCAGGTCTAGGGGGCTCTGGTCCACTCATATAACCGGACTTACGTTCCCGGTAACTAACATTATATGTCAGCGAGTGAGTCAGGATGTACTCGCTGCCGTACCCAAAAAGGAATCCAGCACGACCCGCGGGGTCCAGTCTAACAAGACTATGCCCCAGCCTTAAAAACACAATGCTCACTTCAAAACAACTGCCACTAGCAGGAAGGAGCAAAGTGCAAAATGGAATGCGTAAAAGATATACAACAGGCAATCCCCATCTCACAGGCAATGCAAACTCGCACGAGCCTGCAAAGAAAAGGCCTAAAACAATAATCCCCAACAGAGAATGGAACCCAGGTCACAGAATTAAGAGACAGGAACGATTCCACTAGACCACAGAGCCATAGGGCGTAAACACGCCAGCACGCCAAAAGGCAAAGGGTATGAAAAAACAACTGTGACAAAAACTCAACAAAAATGTAGCCCGGGTCATAAAAAGGGACTGGAACGATCCCGCAAGACCAGTGGACTTAAAAGGGAAAGAGAACACACGCCAACAGCCAAGAGGCATAGGCGGAATAATAAATGTAAAGTGAATCCCAAGCAGGACACAAACCTGGGTTGTGGAATTGAGAGACACTAACAATACCGCTGGACCAACTGAGCCACAGAAAAACACACGATGTGCAGAGCCAGAGCATAACTGAAGGGCACCCTTTTGTATTTGTAAGCCTTGCCCTGAAAGGCAAAACGGAAAAACTTCCTGTGCCGAGGAACATTCGGGACATGAATGTAGGCATCCTTGAGGTCTATGCCCGTGCAGAAATCTCCCGGGAGAATAGATTCTAACAGGCGAGTTGTGGTGAGCATGCGAAACGGACGTTTGATCACACACTCGTTCAGAGCGCATAGGTCCAAAATCGGTCCCACTCCGCCTGTCTCCTTCTGAACCAGGAAGTAGAGAGAGTAAAACCTGCTCTGCTTCAGATTCTCCAGGACGATGGCCATAGTCTCCTTGTTCAGGAGTTCTGTTATTTCCGACAGAAGGGCATTCGCTTTGTCTGGTGATGACATCACCATCTCCACTACTCCTGAAAAGGGAGGGTGAAGCTTGTGAAACTGAATCAGATAGCCTTTTCTGATCGAGAGTGTCCAATGACGACGCCATTCCTAATAATGCTGTGTGAGCAGAAGAGCACATAGTTGGGGGGCATTTGCTAGAAATGCTTCTTATTCCTCTTCCGCCCCTGCCGTCGCCAATCTCAACTGAAAAGGGAGAGACATGGCACATGGGGGACAGGGATCAAAAGGGATTTGTGATGACAGGAGCAGTACTAACACTGTCAGGCGGCAGTGTTTCCGAGAGCAGAGGGGAACCCGGTATTTGCATACGAGGTTGTTTAGCTGCTCGCAAGCAAACGTTGTCATGGCGATGCCGGCCACAGAAGCACAGGCAGCAGCCTGGCGGTGGTGGCGTCTCCTAGCTGATGCTCCGGGACGTTGGGGGGCACGGGAGCGGCGGACATCAGGCGCAGCAGAAGCGGGACGTCTGGCCAAGGGGAGAAGACGAGACAGCTCTCTCTTACCCATGTCGATCCTTTTGAAGGTCTCAATGGCATTGTGAACAGCGTCACCGAAAAGGTCAGTCTGGGAGAGAGAAGCGTTGAGCAGCGGCATCCAGTCAACCTCCTTGTGCGACGAGAGAGACAGCCAAAGATGTCTGTGCCCAACCACAGAGCTAGCCATGGCACATCCCGCACAGACGGTCTGGGCCTGGTTAAGGTGCAGGATGGCCTTCAGGTAACTGGCGATCTCCCCAGTCTCACATAAGGAAAGGGTTGAAGGGCCATTGATGATCTCCGCAGCCGCAGAGGCCAAAATGCAAACGTTGTTAGAAGCCGCCAGGGCCTGCGCTCCGAACACGTGGGTCTTATCCAGCAGTTGCGCCATCAACTTGTCCTTAGGCGAGGGGAGAGCAGGTTTCTTCCCATGCCAACCGATGCTGGGCAGGAAATGGGCTGCCAGCGTCTGTTCCGGGGGGGACAGCAGTGTTGATAGCGAGCTGCCTACCCACGACCTTGGTGAAGGGAGTGTGAGACCTCAGCGGAGCCTTAGCGGAGAGGGGAGCCGACCAGGATCCCTCAGCGTACTTCTTAAAGCCCTGAACATCAGGGGCGGGCGAGCTTCCCCTCCCTCCTCCCCCTAAGGCTCGGTCTAGGATGTCCTTTGGTTCCTAGACCGAGCCTTAGGGAGAGGAGGGAGGGGAAGCTCAATCCTGAGCGCAGCTCGTTCTATCATCCCGGCGAATTCCACTCTCAGCGCGGGAGGTCGAGCGAGGGAAGCAGAGGAGGAGACATCGTCATCAATGTCCATGTGGGAAGCAGTAGAGAAAGCAGCGCCACTCGCCTCCCCCCCACAGCGGGAGGGGGTGGGTTGGCCTGGGTCAGGGGAGTCAGGCCCTGAACAGGACCTTCCTCTCCTTCCCCTAGGTCCTCCTCAGAGGCGTCATCATCATCAGAGGAGCCGACAATGCTGTCATTATTGACTTCCTCCTCGAAGAAACTGTCTCTCTCTGTACGCGCAGAGAGAGACAGAGAGGCGCATGCAGGACACACAGGAGGATCAGTCAGGCCGTCACGCGCATGCGCAGGACCCAGGCAGGACACACAAGCGGTGTGGGTGTCCTCATCCAGCCCCAGGGCGACGCAATGGCAGGCAGCAGCTACAATATTTTTCAGAGTCTTGAGACATCAGTATTGAGAAGAAAAAACGGTGACAAAAAATCTCAAGCGAGTGCAATAGTAACTTTCAGCTGTAATGAAGAAACAAGAAACCAGGCAAGCCTAATTCAGCCGGCCCGCAATAGAAAGTGTTGCCATCTTGAGACCTGGGTTGCCCAGGTGAAAGGCTGTGTCATTAACCACTACACCACAGAGCTGTACATTTGCTGGCTGTCAGTATAGCCTCTTGTCTATACTAACACCCGGCATCTGTATATCCTGAACAAATTCTCTTTTGCCACTGGCCATTTTAATAGTTAATTGGCCATTCATGAATGATATTGATACAGTTAAACTGACTAACGTTTCTTACTAAGTTTACCTCCACCACAAATAGCGGCTATGTATTACGTTTGGCACTGGCCGTTTTAACAGCGTATTAGCCAGTAATAAGCTTTACCGGTATCTACTAGCTTACTGGAATAGTCATAAGAATTGAGCAATTGATAGCGAGTCTGCCAAAGCTATTTCATTTCATGAGAACGTATTTTTTTCTTTCATGGCAAAACATACTTTTTTCTTTCATTGGTGAATTACATTTATACAGTAATTATCAATAAAGACGACGATAACTAACTTTTTCATCAAGTGAAAAGATGAGAGAATCGTGGAATCTACCAGAAATAATTAATAAATGTTGTTGCTCTCAATAGATTTGAACTTAGGTCTTCCACATGAGAGGCACTGTCTTTAACCACTAAGCCACGGCATTACACGTTCCAGCGGTCGCTAGACTCCATTGAGGATTGTGTTAAACTGACTAACGTTTCTTATTAAGTTTACCTCCACCATAACGTCTATTAACTGTATTGCTTTTGCCACTGGCCGTTTTAACAGCTTATTAGCCAGTAATAGGCTTACTAGTATCTACTAACTTCCTAGGAATAATCATAAGAATTGAGCAATTGCTAGTGTGACTGAAGATGAACTTTTCCATGCCAGAAACAGTCACAATATAACCGTATACAGTTTCAGTTAAGGCTTACTATAACATAACTACTGTATGTTAAGCCAGCAAATGTGTTTGTCTATCCTGGCCCAAAATGCCAAATCGAAAATCCACCAGAAACAGCCGCAACATAAGTTTTATTTCAGCAATACTATAATCAGTCAGTCAGTCAGTCAGTCAGTCAGTTGCTTACGTTGTCCGGCAAAAAGGGAGGATGTGTAGGGGTATGCTCAGGTACTTATAGAGGCAGGCGTGCCCTGATTGGCTGAGCTATGTGCATAGTTAATTGTCAATAACGGCCACTGATGCGGCAGGGCAAACCACTAGGAGCTAAGCCCTCTAGGGGGCGGAGCTCCAGGACATATAACGGGAGTACATATGTCTCTTGCTATTATCGTTTCCGACCAATGGAACCAGTTCTTTCCACAAAAACAAAAATGATCGCATTTGCTTTGCCTCGTACGATACCATATTTGGGTCCTGCTCTAGAATGCACTATGAACTATGATTGGTCAAAACAGACAAACCATTGAATATTATTGGTCAGAAAGACTACACTGGTGCTGTACCATACTGAGGGGGGAGAAGAAGACGAGAACAAGCGAAAATCGAAGCGGTGACCCTTAATTCACACAAACAGTGAAATGGCTTGCCGTTCCGCTAGTGACAATGGGAGGCAGCTGAAATTGTCCCATCTTTGCTGTTTTGACCAACCAGTTACTTACTTTAAGCTGGGGAAAGTAGCGTATTGCATTCAAGGAAAAAAAGGTGGGCCCAACATTAACAAAACAGTGCAGTAATCTCCGTTCATTAAAATGAAACTCACTAAAAGAAAACATGGGATTTGAGCGGATTTCCTACTAGCAATTCAAGAGAACCGTAACAGCCCCACAGAAACGGTTCATTAATGAAAATGGGTGCATTAAAAAATACATCTACTGTATCAGGTAGCTATTATTTCGTTTTGATTGATATCAAAAGCTAGCACTACTAAATACATACTATGTGTTAACTGTTCAAGGGCAACTGTAGGTCCGAGACTCTGAGCAATCCTTGCTCAGACGGAGAAGGACGGAGAAGGAAATAGTCAGCGCTGCAGTCCCGCTTAAAGGAGCAGACTTTGGGGCGGGAAGCCTTTTTTGAATGGCTTGCAATGGAGTGCTTCTGCTTTCAACAATGGCATGCCGCTTATATGTGAATGAGGGGTAACATTGACAAAGATGACAAGCAAATGTTTTAATACGATACTATGAATTTAAATTGGGAAATTGAGCACTGGCCCTACTGGGCCAGTGACTGTCTTTGTCTACTGGCCCGACGTCAGGTCTTACTGGCCCCGGGCCAGTGGGCCATCGTTAATGTTGAACCCTGCCATACCCAACACTTACACCAAGATGGTTCAAAACACCTTTGTGTTTGTGTCATGCACGTGTGAGCTATGGCAGTTGACACGTGTGTGTGTGTGCACGAGCTTGTGCAAATTTGGTCTTTGTCTGGTGTATGACTGTTGGAGTTAGCACTGTCAGCAGTCATTTCCCCATGCCTCCCCCGTCTCACAGCTGTGGCCATTGGGCATTCTTGATTGCTACTATTTATGGGAGAGGGAGGGAGGGAGAGAGGGAGGGGGAGAGAGAGTGGGGGGGGTTTGAAGAAAGGCATGATTATAGTGGAAGGGAAGTAGGGTGCAAAGGTGTGTGAGTGTGTGTATGGGAGAGAAAGAGGGAGAAAGAGGAAGAGCGAGTGAGAGGTTGATGAGACCATGAGAGGAGAAACTCCCAGAATACTAATAGAGAAGCACTGGCTGCTGGGAGACAAGGGCCGTCAGCCAATCAAGGAGCATCCGGTTGCAGCAGGTTACCATGGCAACCGGCCTCCTGAGACGATGTCAGCTGTAATCACACTGCTGATTTGCTTTCCCGTTTCTGTCTCTCTCCATCGGGGTTTTGATAAGAGCATGGCTAAACCCTGAGACATTATTTGTTTTTGTTTCCTTCAGAAGTGTGTGGACCCGAACTCAAAGCTTTTGTGTTCCTGACTAATTGGTGTTTTCCCATGTTTATGTTTATAGTCTTTGGGGGGGTACGGGGAATGGTTCAGATGTGTGATTGCTTACGTAGTGATGAGTGAGTGATGCGGTTTAAGGCCAAACAGACTTGTGAAAAGGGGCATTTATTTTATTTTTTTACAGAGTGAACGTATGATATGCCTGTATAATATAGTGATGGGTATATATTTTGGCTAAACATGTCCAACATCTGTACTGAGATGTTTTTGAATAACCATGTATACCGTTTGATTGTAATCCTAGCAAATGTCCCAAGAACATCCCAAAAATCATGACCCACTGTCTTGTTCTAGGGAAAGTCCTTATAAGACATTTCTATTTGTAAGGATCTACTTATACCATGTCTCTGCTCTGGAAGGGATTGTGGCCTCTATGTGTTGTTTGAGCACATGGCAGTCTGTTTTACATGTTGACGGTAATTATGGTATTGATTTTTGGTTTTCTTACTCAGACCAGTTGCAGTTCGTAAAGGGTCATAGAAGTAGGTATGTTTCAGAAGTAGATGCTTAATTGTGGATTATTAATTAATTATGGATTAATCTTGAATTATTCTGTTGTCAATGAAGCACAATGACATCCCTTCCATTGTCAGTTGTGTGTGCAATTATGTATACAGTGCCTTGCAAAAGTTTTCAGACCCTTGACCAATTCTTTCATATCACTGAATTACAAATGTTACATTGACATTTCATTCTGTTTGATATTTAATTTTTAAACACTTAAACCCACAACAATATTGTGATGGAATATTGGTTTTATGTTTAAAAAAAAATGGAAATACAGCTCCGGAAAAAATTAAGATACCACTGCACCTTTTCTTTCCTTTCCAAAAAAGTTGAAAAGGAAAGTTTTGAGTGAGGAACAGTGGTCTCAATTTGCAGTGGTCTCTTAATTTTAATCCTTCTGTTCCTCACTCAAAACCTTCCTTTTCAACTTTTTTGGAAAGGAAAGAAAAAGGTGCATTGGTCTCTTCATTTTTTCCGGAGCTGTATGTTGCTTGTATTACTATTCATACCCCACGCATTAATATTTGGTAGAGCTACCTTTCGGTGCACAGCTCTACATCTTTTGGGAATGCTATTTACAGCTATGTACCAACTTTGCACACAGTGTCAGAGTGATTTTAATAGATTTTTCTGGGCAGAAGTACTCCAGGTTGTTTAGGTTGGTTGGAGGATGCTTATGCACTGCAAATAGTTCTACATATTGTCAATGGTACTGAGATCAGAACTTTGGGCTACTTGAGGACATTAACCATTTTTGTTTAGGCATTTACAGGTGCCTTTGGCCTTGTGCTTGGTATCATTCTCCTGTTACAACTTGTTTATTCTCCAAAACTTCTGTTTTTTAAATAGACTTGTTTGCAGTATTGTGTTCCATTTATTATTCATTTAATGTTAACAAGTTGCCCAGTCCCTGTTGATTAGAATCCCCACAGCATGATGCTGCCACCACCATTCTTCACTGTAGGGATGGTGTGTGTTGTGGAATGGTTTACACAATGGCTGACATCAAACATTGTTTTTGACATTAGTTACTATATTTGACCTTGACACCAGGTCCACCAGCACATAAGCATATGATGCAGTAAGCAACAAGCAGGGCAACATGACAAATCATCTGTTCCCTTAGTTCCTTACCTGCCCTAGGCATGTCCTTCAGGTTTAAAATGTGGGAGTTAGACTATTAACCTAATGTAAGAGAACAATGAAGACGGTAGAATTGGAGAATTGCTTGAAAGTAGTGTGAAATGTGTAATATTTCTTTTCCTCTTCCGTTTCATGATCAACAAGCGAATCCATGAATCTGTTGGCCTGTTGGAATTCCATTGTGGAAAGTATTTTTCTGCTAAGTATAGTAATGAGACAATTGCAAAACAATTGCATGACCTAATTTCTGCTTAGGATGGTTTAACTGTTGTCAGAAATAGGATTTGCTGATTTTTTTTACAATTTGATGTTTTTTAATACATTGCGATATTCCCGATAATATACCCCGTCGTGCACACTGTGCATATGCCCCTTCCTTGGAAAAAATCACTGTTGATTCATCCTTACAGCGCTTTGAGTTTTGGCCAAAAAGCTCTTCCTTAGTCTCATTTAACTACAAAAACTTTTCCTACATTGCAGTTGGGTCACTTTCATGCTTTGAGAAGTTTTTGAGTAATGGCTTTTTTCTTGGCACCCTCCAAAACAGGCCAATTCTATGCAAAGCTCTTGATATGGGTGACCGGTACGCTATTACTCCAATGCCAGCTACTGAACCCTGTAGCTCATTCAAGGTGATCTCTCAAGTCTACTTGTTTGAGCATTGAGTTTTGAGGGACTTTTTTTGGCAGTGTCTAGAAGGCCAGCATCCTGTAGTGGACCTCTTTACTGTTGACATTGATGTTTTGCAAGTACTATTTAATGAAGCTGCCAATTGAGGAGATGTGAATCATCAGTTTCTCAAACTGGACACTAATGTATTTGTCTTGCTCAGTTGTACAGTGGGGCCTCCCACTTCTCTTTCTATTCTGGTTAGAGCCTGTTTGCGCTGTTCTGTGAAGGGAGTACTACACATCGTTGTATAAGATCTTCAGTTTCTTGGCAGTTTCTTGCATGTAATAGCCTTCATTTCTCAGAACAAGTATAGACTGGCGAGTTTCAAAAGAAAAATATGTTTATGGTCATTATGAGACTTGAGATTTATTTGTACCCTTTTCCTAATATATGGATTTGTTACTTTAACCTCTGTAATTTGCTTTTTCATTTTAATTTTCATTCAGATACACAGCCTAACCAATGGTCTTTTTAATAGTAGATTTTTTTTATCCAGAAAATATTTTAGCAACTTTATTTGGCTCACAGGTTGAGGCCAAGGGTAAGGAAATTATGTCCTAATTAGGGCAGTTTCTTTAATCATTATATACTGGGAGTCTCCACAGCACAGGGGTTGAGTATGCAAGAAACGTTTATATTTTTATTTTTCTCATACATATTTCCTAACATAAAACTAATGTCCCTTCATTGTCATTGCTTCTGAGTTTGTGTTTTAAAACAAAATATGAAACAGTCCAACATTTCAAAGTACCATTTGTAATTAAGTAATATGAGAGAATATTGGTCAGAGATCTCAATAAATTTGCAAGGCTCTGTATATTGTTAGTTTTGAATCTAGAATGTCTCCCCGTAAGGAACTCAGACCCCACAATTTCCCCACAGGAGCGCCTATTGCTGTCTATCCTTCCCAAGCACATAGCAGATGAGATGTTGCAGGACATGAAGAAAAAAGAAGCAAGTCAGACTGGACAGAAAGAGATGCAGCAGTTTAACACCATGTACATGTATCGTCACGAAAACGTCAGGTAAGACACTAAATACCCAATTAGTCCGTAGCTACCGTGTGGCTTTGCCGGTAGGAGAATGCATGTAGTTAATGATAAGTCACTTATAACTCTGCATGGAGGAATTTTGTCCCACTCCTCCATGCAGAACAGCTTTAACTCTGTGACATTTGTGTGTGTTTAGAACTGCTCATTTCAGGTCCTGCCACAACATCTCAATGGGGTTTAGGTGTGGACTGTGACTAGGCCATTCCAAAAAACTTTACCTTTCTTGTTCTTCAAGACTTGAATGTGTGTTTTGTACTATTTTCGCATCAGCTAGAGCTCACTAATGGATGGCCTGACATTCTCGTGTGGAGTTCTCTGACACTAGGAATGCACCGAAATCACTTTTTCCTAGCTGATACACATTCTGAGTATGGAACATTGAACAACTATTTTTATAGAGGTGTTCAGTAACTTAATAACAATAATATATTTTGTATTTTTTTACTTTTTGTACAGGGAAATCAAATATTTAAATATTTTATAAAATGTTTTCAATTTGTAATAGACATTTCTAATGAAGGAGGCACACAGATAAATAGATGATACATAGTTTATTTAACAGAAGTGGTTAATTTAACAAAAACTTTTCATGTGTGCAAAAATGTGAGCACCTTCACGCAAGGTGCTTTTGGCACTGTCATTAGCAGTGATGAATTAGAGTAGCCCGTTCAGCCATGAAACCCAAACTTGTATAACAGTGTAAATTTGCTGTCCCCTCAAAATAACTCAATACACAGCCATTAATGTCTAAACCGCTGGCAACAAAAGTGAGTACACCCCTAAGTGAAAATGTCAAAATTGGGCCCAATTAGCCATTTTCCCTCCCCGGTGTCATGTGACTCATGAGTGTTACAAGGTCTCAGGTGTGAATGGGGAGCAGGTGTGTTAAATTTGGTGTTATCGCTCTCACACTCCCTCATACTGGTCACTGGCAGTTCAACATGGCACCTCATGGCAAAGAACTCTCTAAAGATCTGAAAAAAAGAATTGTTGCTCTACATAAAGATGGCCTAGGCTATAAGAAGATTGCCAAGACCCTGAAACTGAGCTGCAGCACGGTGGCCAAGACCATGCAGCGGTTTAACAGGACAGGTTCCACTCAGAACAGGCCTCGCCATGGTCGACCAAAGAAGTTGAGTGCACGTGCTCAGCGTCATATCCAGAGGTTGTCTTTGGGAAATAGACGTATGAGTGCTGCCAGCATTGCTGCAGAGGTTGAAGGGGTGGGGGGTCAGCCTGTCAGTGCTCAGACCATACGCCGCACACTGCATC